>BQNB010023561.1:3948-61670 GCA_026074375.1 Tanacetum coccineum
AATGAAACCCTAACCTTGAACTTATCTTGATTACCCCTTTTAAACACTAAACCAAGATTCCATTACACCTTAGATATGTCTAATAATGAACCTTGAACACTTGGATTACTTGTAAAATCAAAAATATGAAATGTATATGGGTTTTTGATTTGAGCCGTGAGCTAGGGGCTTCTAGGGAGAGAGTTTGTATTTGATTTCTTGCAAATAATAAGTGTGTGAATGATACTTGGAATAGAAGGCCTTTTATAGCAAGATGTTAACTAGCATGGTCAACTTAACTTGAACCATGGTTAAGTGCTTGATGACCCATTGTGAAAAACTCATGGGGTGGGGAGTGGAGTTGTAAGTGATTGGTATGGTAATGTAAGTGATTGGAGTGGGTTGTGTAAGATAGTTGATGAATATTGCTTGTAGAAGTTTATAACACATGGTAATTGTAAAGTCAAAAGAAATATCTTTGTGTTTTCTCTATAGGATCCGGTTATGTATTTATATATATGTTAATATATATATATATATAATATATATATTATATAAAATATATATATATTGGGTATTGGGTAAAATGTGGGTATTTGTTTGAGTATAAATAGTTATTAGTGCTTCCGGGTAAAATGCCAAATGTTTTTTTACTTACAAAACGTAAACGCTTTACGTAACCAATAAAAATAAAATGTGCAAAGTTAATAATTATCCTCCAAATAATTATTTAACACTTGCTTGACGTAAACCTTTAATTGTTTGACGCCCGTTTACGTTGAATGATAATTTTTAGCTTACGCGATTTAACTTAACGATTAAAATTAAAAGCAAACGCGTACGAGACTAAAAATAAATAGTGAAATAAATGACGTCGTAAAATGACCTAAAAACACGGGGTGTTATAGTCTTCCCCTGTAAATGAGCCTTGTCCTCAAGGCTTAAGACACGGTACTTGACGACGATGCGGTTTTTGTAAAGAGATGTGGATATTCTTCTGAAATTGATCTTCACGTTCCCATGTGAACTCAGGACCTCTCCTAGAGTTCCATTAAACCTTAATGATTGGAATACGGCTTTGCTTCAATCGTTTAACTTCACGATCCATGATTTCTACTGGTTCCTCGACAAAATGAAGCTTGTCATCAATATGAAGTCCATCCAACGGAACGGTTAATGGTTCGTCGGCATAGCACTTCTTCAAGTTGGATACATGAAACGTATTATGAACTCGGCTCAGCTCTTGAGGCAGCTCAAGCTTGTAAGCAACGGCTCCAACCTTAGCCAACACCTTGAAAGGTCCAATATATCTAGGGTTTAACTTACCACGTTTACCGAAACATACGACCCTTTCCAAGGTGAAACCTTAAGCATAGCTCTATCTCCAACTTGAAATTCCATCGGCTTATGCTTTAAATTGGCGTAACTCTTTTGTCGATCATGAGTGGCTTAAATTCTTTGCTTGATCTGAATGACCTTCTCAGTCGTCTCTTGAACTATTTCTGGACCGGTGAGTTGAACTTCTCCAACCTCGGCCCAATAAACAGGTGAACGACACTTTCGACCGTAAAGTGCTTCAAAGGGTGCAGCCTTGATGCTAGCGTGATAACTATTGTTATATGAAAACTCGACTAATGGTAAATGTTTAACCCAACTATTTCCAAAGTCGATTACATAGGCACGTAGTATATCCTCTAAAGTTTGAATAGTCCTCTCGCTTTGTCTGTCAGTCTCTGGATGATAGGTAGTGCTCATATCTAAGCTAGTACCCAAAGCCTTCTGAAGTGACCTCCAAAAATTCGATGCGAATCTACCATCACGATCACAAATGATTGAGACGGGTATTCCATGCCTTTTGACTACCTCTTTTAGGTACATCCTCGCCAACTTCTCCATGGGATCATTTTCCTTCATTAGTAAGACGATTGAAGACTTCGTAAGTCGGTCAACAATCACCTAAATGGTGTCATAACCTTGTGATGACTTAGGAAGCTTGGTGATAAAATACATCGTGATATTATCCCACTTCCATTGAGGTATATCAGGTTGCACCAACAAATCCGGTGGTCTTTGGTGTTCAGCCTTGACCCTAGCACATGTCAAACATTTACGGACATAGGTGGCGATGTCAGCCTTCATATTGGGCCACCAATATAGCTTCTTCATGTCCTGATACATCTTGTCGGAACCCGAATGGATGGAGTATTTTGACTTGTGGGACTTGTGCATAATCACAGTCCTTAAATCACCATACCATGGAAACCAACTTTTGCCATTTAAGCATAGAGTCCCGTCGACACGTGGTTCCAACTTTTCCTTTGGTATATCCTTCCTGATCATACCTCCTACATCTTTGTTCTTGAAGTTTTTTGGTTTATGTGGTTCTATTTGAGCTTCCAAAATTTATTTGGGGAAATCCAAACCAATAGTCATGACTAAGGCTCGAACCCGTAACGGCTTAATCCATTCTTTACGGCTTAAGGCATTGGCCACTACGTTTGCTTTTCTCGGGTGATAACGAATATCATAATCGTAATCACTGAGTAACTCTAACCAACAATGTTGCCTTATGTTTAACTCCTTTTGATTAACAATGTGTTGTAGACTTTTATGGTCGGTAAACACAGTGCACTTGGTTCCATACAGGTAGTGTCTCCAAAATTTTAGAGCAAACACTTCCAATCCAAGTTCCAAATCATGAGTCGTATAATTCTTCTCATGAATTTTCAATTGGCGTGATGCATAAGCGATTACCTTCTACCTTTGCATTAATACAGCACTCAATCCCTTATACGAAGCATCGCAATAAACCACAAAATCCTCGCTTCCTTCAAGTAAAGCCAGAATTGGCGCACTGCATAACTTCTGCTTTATTAACTGGAAAGCGGCTTCCTCTTTTTCACCCCAATTAAACTTAACTCCTTTCTGAGTAAGCTTGGTCTTTGACTTGGCGATCTTTGAAAATCCTTCAATGAACCTCCGGTAATACCCAACAAGTCCTAAAAATTAACGAATCTCTGTTGGTGTTATAGGAGACACCTAATATTTAATAGATTCAATCTTGGCGGGATCCACGTGAATGCCTTGACTATCAATCACGTGGCTGAGAAATTGTACTTTGGGAATCCAAAATTTATTTTTAGAGAATTTAGCATACAACTCCTCTTTCTTCAGCAACTCTAAGATTAACCTAAGATGCTCTTCATGTTCTTCTTTGTTCTTTGAATAAATTAGTATATCGTCAAGAAAGTTGATTAAAAACCTATCCAAATAGGGTTGGCACACTCGATTCATAAGATCCATAAATATTGCCGGTGCATTTGTCAAACCAAATGGCATAACTTGGAACTCGTAATGACCATATCGAGTTCTGAATGCCGTCTTCGAAATATCTTCTTCACGTACCTGAAGCTGATGATAACCCGATCGCAAGTCTATCTTAGAATAAACATTAGATCCTTGTAGTTGGTCAAATAAATCGTCAATCCTCAGGAGTGGATAACGATTCTTCACAGTTAGCTTGTTCAGATCTCGATAGTCGATGCACATTCGAAATGATCCATCCTTCTTCTTAAAAAACAAGACCAAAGCTCCCCAAGGTGAGGAACTGGGTCTTATGAAGCCTTTGTCGGAAAGCTCCTGGAGTTGGTCAGACAATTCCTTCATTTTAGACGGAGCTAATCGATAAGGTGCTCATGCTACAGGTGCAGCACCAGGTATCAAATCGATCTGGAATTCCACTTGTCGAGTCAGAGGAAGACCCAGCAAGTCTTTAGCAAATACTTCAGGAAAATCTTGAATGATTGGTACGTCCTCAAGTCGCTTCTCCTCTGACTTGTCTTCAGTCTCCTTTGTAGTAACATGTGCCAAAAAGACATGACATCCTTTTAGCATGTACTTCTGTGTTTTAGTGCACGAGATGATGTTCAAACGAGTCTTGTTTCCCCGGTTTCTTTTGTCACCACGAACGATTAATGTTTCATTTCCCCAGGGAATACGAACGAGTTTCTCATCACAAACAATGATAGTATGGTACTTCGCCAACCAATCCATACCAATTATGACGTCGAAACTACCAAGTGTTATGGGCATTAAGTCAATGTTGAATAGATGATCTAAGAAGTTTAATGTACAACCCTGAATGATAGTGTTTATCCTAATTATTTTCCCGTCGGCTAGTTCAACATCGTAATAATGGTCTAATGTAGTTGGTGTGATATCATGATGTGTCATTGTGTGGTGTATATTTTTATGATTCAAGTTTTAAATTTATATTTTGCCGACTTAACCAAAAATAACACTTTAACGGGCAGTGTACCCGGTCGGTGGTAGATTCGTGGTAAGTAGGGTGTCGAACACTTGAAGCGAGGTTAAATCTCTCAATTTATTTATATTTTGGTTATCTAATCTATGTTAATTCTAATCTAAGTCAAACCTATGCTAATCCTATGTTAGTTCTAATCCTAATTCTAACAGGTAAAAGGGGGATTTTCAGCCTGAGAGACTGGCACGGGTTTGGTTGGTGACTACAATCAATTCAAGACACTTTAACCCACGCAAGAAAATTAACAGAAGATAAAAGAGCGGTCGAGCCTTATGATAGAAAACTATATTAGCCATCATTAATCCGATTAGAAGTTGGTTTGTTTATTCAGTGCAATGATTACTTATCTCGAAGAGGCATATCATTCTTAGACTTAGGTGGGACTTCATCCTAAGACCTAGACACATTAATTATGTCACAATTAAAGCATCCGCATAAAGCATCCTTATTACCTAATTATAATCTATCTTAGGGATTAAAGCAATGGTGATCTTGTTAAACCCTAGCTCATAGAGACTTTACCCACTTACTGCTTAATGGTAATTTATACACTAGTAGTCCACTTGTCCAACTATCTAATGGAATCAAAACATTATTTGTTGAATTATCTAGATTTACCTACTAGTCAGCATGTTCAATAAACCAAAGGCAGTTTTCGTTAACTAGTTAAGCTGGAATCGTATCCTTAGCACGATTTTAGAAGGACAATTCTTGTGATCCCATGATTCTAGATGTATAAACTATTATATGGAGAACTATCTGGGCATCTAGATTACTTGGTCTGTATCACTAGATCCAGTTGAATGATAGGTCGCATACAAAAGCACGTAAACAAGTATCTTGATAAATATAAACAAGGATACAACAATAAATTAAGCAATCAAGATATAAACAAAACCAAACATTCAAATCTTCATAATAATGGCTAATACCCGAAGGTATTAGCATTTAAACATCATAATTAATACAAGAGTAATTATTTTACCCAAGATAAACTAACTGAGTTAACGAATGATACCAAAAACTAAACAATTACAAAAGTATAAGAAATTACATGTTGTCTTCTATGGATTGGTATGCGTTGCAAGTCCTCTTCTGCTCTTTTTCTCCTCTGAAAATTAACTTTTATAGTTTAGGTATCGAGAATATGATTTAGCACACTTAAAACTCATTTTTGAGTTTTCTATTTATACTGTCTGGAAGTCGGTTCGATACAGCGTATCCAAGGTATTGGATACGGTGTATTCGAGTTTCTTGGAGTAGGGACCACGCTTGATATCTTCCAGAATATTCACATACTATATCTTGAATACGACGTATTGATCTTCTCTGGATACGACGCATTGAGCTTGTTTCCTTCGTGGTCTTTGGTGAGTGCAGGCACGGATACGCCGTATCTTCCTTGATGGATGCGGCGTATTGGTAGTCGGAATCATTAATTTTTAAAATATCTTTGTTTAAGCTCCAGAATGCGCGCATTTTGCTAATATTCACCTAGTACTCTTTAATTACTGCAATTCTCAAATATAAACGATTAAGTTACAATTCTTTTAATAATTATACAAAATGGGTTAAATACATGGGATAAATGATGCTATAAAATAGATGTTATTTGATGTCATCAAATATCCCCCCACTTGAATCCTACTTGTTCTCAAGTAGCCTTTAAAAGTTTATAAAAATGTATCCCTAAGGATATTTTCCGTTTAAAGCATTTATTTAATCTATTACAAGTACACAACTAAACACCTCATGAAATAGGAAGATGAAAACACTCAAATCACTCAACTAATCTATGTGGTAACATGTAACTAATTCGCTCAATTACTCGGTCGTGACGAGTATTCTATCATAATCTTGGCAAGGATACACATCTCCACCGCTAAAGCTAAGGAGTAACAAGTTTATAAAGGTAAATATGGGTTTATATGAGAAGGCTTAGGGTTGATTACTCTAACTAATCTTTATCGATACCAATATTCCAGGAGGGCGACAAAGACCACACATACACACCCGTAATGACGGGATAGACACATGTGACTGCTCACTCCCACCTCGAATAAGCTAATGAGTAGGAATATTAGAGTAATATAGGGTATGGATCTTCTAACTTTCACTAAAAGTTATAAACCAACAAGGCAGCTAAGACATGCATGCATGGTCGTAACGACAGAATAGACATGCACGCTCGATCACATCCTCATTCGCGTAAAACCCATGGTTAATGATTAGGAAAAAGAATTAAATTGTTGTTAAATAAAAATTATGAAATAAATAGATTAAGTCTAAAATACAAGTTGCTAGACACTTTTTCCCGACCGTTACCATGATAAAGACACAACTATTTACAACGTCTTGATCATAGATCAAAAACAACAACCTAAGTTGGCGTTCCCGTAACGGTCATCTTCCCAAACATCCCATACTTTACATACTTTACAAGGCAAGTGGCTATATCTTTCACTTTATACAATACTCTACATCGTCGATTTGTATCAACGAATGATTGATCCTTCGTGTAATTCCTTCGGTAGTTGCGAAACGATTATCTTCAAACTTTTCTTTCTCTTTTTTTGTTTCGATTTTTCTAATTTTTTCAATTTTTTTGCTAACACTATACTATGAAACTCAGAGTAATTTCACCATCTTCACGATCATAATAATTCTAGACAATTCCTTCGATAATTATTCATTCTTCGGACGTACCATTAATTGCGATGGTAGTAAAAATACATGAGTTTTGACTATAATATACATTCCCATTTGCGATGTGCAAATTTTTTTTAACCGTACAAAAATAGACACAAGACTCGGGAAATACAAACTTTACACTTTAAGAAACTAGCAACTGTAAAATAAACTTAATCTAATAGGGTAGGTTAAGGTGTAAAGGTGTAACAAAACAAATAATTGGTATAGTTCCTAAAGGATTGGCTCTACGGGGTGTTCTAGGAGTATCTTACTCTTAAAATAAGAGTAAACAAAGGGTTAATACGGAGGTTAACTAACCAGTGTAGTTAGTTAATAAGCAACATGTAAAGGCGATTTGGGTGTAATCCTAAAAAAATTACCAATTTAAACAAGTTAATCCATCTAAATCCATAGTACTTATCACTGCGGTCTCGAATAAATATACCAAGCTAAGTTCTAAAGTCTACAACATCACCAGCACACTCATATTTTTGTAGAATTTGGGTAAACATTAGGAAACGGATAGGTTAAATCCTTACAATATCTAACAAGGGTTATTGTGTGAAGGTTATGTATCAAGTAATTTCACAAATGCTTGAAAAAATTTTAAATTTGAGCATAATTTAAAATTTAAGCATTTTAGTGTGAAAATTAGGACAAGTAAACATTCTAATTCCATCTCCCCACTTGAATTATACAACGTCCTCGTTGTATAGATAAAATATTAAATACGGGAATTAAAAAGAATTAGAATAAGAAACTCCCCTGATATTTTCTCGGTAGATTCTCCATGTTTAGTTTAATTGAGCAAGATTGTGTTGAACAGCCGCCTTGAAGTTTCAAGACTCTAACACTTCAAGATCTCCAGATTTGTAAATTCTCCACCAATATTCATCGATATGTTTTTCACGAGGTCCAGTATAAAACATAGGTAAAAACGTGTATTCCTATCTTGGTACCTACGGTTAAATTAAACTAAACTAAACAAACTAAATACGAGTCAGTCTGGTGACTACGCCGTATCATGTGCATGAATACGCCATATTGCCAGAACTGACAATAATGTTTTTAAAGTGCATAAAAATAAAGACTGATAACGTCTAGACATCAAATATGCCGTATGGTATGGAGCGGATATGCCGTATTGATGTCTGGGAAGACAGACTCGATAAAATTAAATAACAATCCGGGTTGTTTCCCTGGAAGACTTTTGTTGACAGCGAAGTCTTTAAGTTAGACTTTTCTTCAGCTTCTCACTCAGTGCGCGTAACCATCCATCATTCGTCCATCATCCTAAAGATTTCCTGGTAAGCTCGGCATGCCTCTTCACTTGTGATTGTAAGATCATTGTATTCGTTTTCTTTTACGACAACATATTCTTCTTCATCATTGAACAAATATTTGATCATCTTGTATTTTTTTATTTGGCAAACTGGCACCTCGCGAGTTTTGATACCACATAACTCATGTCCTTCTTCATGAGTTTCGTTTTCATATTCCCCTTCATCATAATTGTGGTAGTAAATCACATGGCTCTTCCATCTTTTCCAACAATCATTAATTGATTTATCATCACTGATCAAACCTTCCATGATAGCTTTGTTCCTTAAAGCTTTATCTTTTAGTTCGCTATCTTCCAGAGCCTCATACCATTCAAGGTCTTGGTAATGGAGCGAGTTTCCAATATGGTAAGCACCGAGAAAATTTCCTCCATTACAATAACCATCCTCTCTCCAACTACAGGTTAGCCATTTCAAACATCTAGTTTTATAGTTAAAAGGCTTGCAAGTATGTTTGACTGGTTTTGGTTCCTTCCATATTCCTTTATCAAGCCATGGCTTGTCATACACCCATGGTACATTCTTGTTCCATTCGTAGATCCAGTCGTCTTTGTAATCTTTATAGGTTTTAAACCCCATAATATCCTTTGAAAGTAGGTCTGGATCTACATTGAGAAGGTAATTAAATTCGTCGAATGCCAAACAGAGAGGTGTCTTATAGTTAAAAATGTCAGTTTCTATCTTAAACATTTCTGCAGTTTCTTCCTACTAGTCACTCCAGTACTCCTTAAGATTAGAAGATTCATCATCAGATACCTCAATTTCATCACCACCCATTTTCCAGTAATCTCACAAAGCTTCTTTGGTGAATATATCCATCATTTTATAGTTTACAAACTTTGTAGCCAACCAGCCTTCGAATCTTAGATTGGTTGGGTCCTATTTTATTACGGGAGTGTTATTTCCCTTGATGTGAGAAGGCGGGTAGTATTTCCTAAAAAATCTAGCAGTTAAGTCAACCCAACAAGTTATTGATTCTTTGGTTCTATCAAACCATCTTCGTGCACCTCTAACCAATGAGATTGGGAAAACAACAATTCTCAGTTTATCATGATCTACATTGGGTAATTTGATTGGGTCAATAATTTTTTGGTAGTATTCAATATGCTCAATTACGTCCTTCCCGTTTGTTCCACTAAAAGCATTGTTGTGCAGATCATCCAAGAATAAGCAAACCTCCACCAAAAGTGAGCCAAACCGCCACCCAAAGGTAAGCAAACCGTCGCCCTTTTGTGACCAAACCGCCACCAAAAACAAAGCAAACCGCAGCCTTGTTTGTGACCAAACCGCCACCATTGTTACACCAAACCGCCGGCTAATATTAGGACAAACCGCTGGCATAAATTATGCTAAACCGCCTCCTGAAGAAAATCAAACCGCTGGCTAATTGTTTAGCAAACCGCCGTCTATTTTGAACTTTGCAAACCGCTGCCCTTTTATTTTAACAAATCGCCGGCTTGTTTATAACAAACCGCCACTTAGAACATTGTCAAACCGCCGTGGATTATTGAATTTTGGGCAGAGTAACATTTCTTTTTACTCAATAAAATAATCAAACCGCCGTGTGTACCTATTCAAACCGCCACTAGATGGCAAATCGCCGTGGGTTTTTGTCCAAACCGCCACCTAATTAGCTAAACCGCCAGCAATATTCAATTATTTTTAATCAAACCGCCATTGAATTTTGGTCAAACCGCCGTGTACTTTTTCTTTAAAACACAGATCTTGTCCCCTCTTTTTGTCAAACCGCCACCAAGAAAATGATTTTTTATTCAAACCTCCACGAAGAACATCAAGAGCGAAATAAGCAAAATCAGCCAAATAAGTTATTTCACTTCTCAAATAAGCTATAGGGGCTCAATACTAAGTGATTAGATGTGTATATAACACGAAGTAACAAGCTATTCCATGTGAATCATCAAATTCGAGCCAAACCTCCACTTAGAATACATAAAAAGTCAACCCTTTTTAAGCTTAAAATTCGATCTAGATGCTTATGAATCACTTTGAATGGTAACAATCTAACCTGTTTAACATGTAGATCAAGGAAAGAACAAGATTAACAACCCAATAAGCCCAAAAAATTTTAATCTGTGGGCTTTTTCCACAAAATAAGCCATAAAAATTTGAGCTTATGAACCACAAAATCAGTAGATTAACAACACGAATTCCCCCTATGCTCTGGTGCCAATTGTTAACATTAGATTCACCCTTATAACACAAGATCCGGAGGTATGGTAAAGTGAAAGAGAAATTGAGCCATATTATTAGAGAGAAGAGAGAAAAGATATGGGAACTTGTGTGTGTTGTTGAGAGAAAACAAAACACACACACACACACACTTTTACAAATGTGAACTTCTACCCCTTCATGAAAGTATGGAGGGGGTATTTATAGTCCCGAGCTTGACTAGATAAACTAACCCGACACGACTATAAATGATAAGTGTAATTCTAGATTAGTCACCATATTTTAGGGCTAACAATCTTCCCCCAATATGTGGACATACAGAATTACTTACAATGTTCCTATCAGGTACAAATACAACACAAATAAAGTCTTCTAAATCGCTTCCAGAGCTAAAGATGTCTTCTGAGTACTCCTTATCTTGAAACTTGTACTCCAGCTTGGATCTTTTGTGTCTTTACTTGTACAGGAACCATTGTAGTATGCATGAGTTGGATTAACTTCCCCCCCAACTCATACAACATGTCTTGAAAAGCTTTCTTCATAGACTCCTTTTTGGAAAAGTTTCTGAATCAGCTTCCTTCCAAACCAACATCCCTATCTTGAGCAGATTCTAAAACATTGATGTAGCTTGAACAATCTTCTACTTGTCATCAAAGTGCACAGCAAAATTTTATAGAAGTCAAACCACACTAATGACCACTGCTTCTTGTCATTAGGGCTTGGTGAATATTTGTTCAGGGGTGCATGCGATAAATCAGCAATTGTTCTTCTCACGTTTGCAGAATACTTCTTAAACTATTCTAAGTGAAGTAGTATACACTACTTCCCCCTGGAAGTTGACATGGTAACATCAAAGTCAATTAAGTCCCGGATGTATTAACATAAGATTCACCCTTAGAACACAAGATCCGGAGTTATGGTAAAGTGAAAGAGAAATTTAGCCATATTATTAGAGAGAAAGGAGAAAAGATAGGAGAAGTTGTATGTGTGGTTAAGAGAAAAGAAGGAAGACACACACACTCACACTTTACAAATGTGAACTTCTACCCCACCATGAAAGTATGAAGGGGGTATTTATAGTCTCGACATTGACTAGCTAAACTAACCCGACCCAACTATAAATGATAAATGTAATTCTGAATTAGTCACCATATTTTAGAGCTAACATCACCAATCAAACTTTAACAGATTGATGCATAACGTTATCTCTCATTCTCTTTTCTTTTCTCTTTAACATTTATCTTTTGCAATCATCCA
Organism: Tanacetum coccineum; assembly: GCA_026074375.1. NCBI lineage: Eukaryota > Viridiplantae > Streptophyta > Magnoliopsida > Asterales > Asteraceae > Tanacetum > Tanacetum coccineum. Next base: position 15,730 of record BQNB010023561.1, read on the forward strand.
TGTGTGTTCTTATCAATACTTTTCTATCCATGTTTGTTATTATCAAATCACAACCACACCAACATCATCAACTACCCACCACCAATCCATATGCCTTCTTTTTTCTTATTTCCATTTTCATCTTCATCCATCACTATCAACCAACAATTCAAATACTACTCTTCTTCATTTTCATCTTTACCCACTACAACTCTAATACACCATACAAATATAAATCCCAATATACATTTTTACAAACACCAAAATCAAATTTTACACAACGTCATCAATACATCTTATTCGTTGAATGTAAATTACATTAATTTAAACTTCCAGTAGGTAGATGTTCTTTTGATTTTTTAAGAAAAAGGGTATATTAAGTTTCATGGAGTAAATTACATATCATCACAAAGATACCAAACTTTTTTTTTCTTATTTTGCATATGTGTTTGTTGTTTTTATCTTGTTAACAAATTCTTTTCCATGTGAATTTGGCATCGTCGTCACCAAGACACCAACTCACCTACTAAATGACCAAATAATTATTTCCTTGGTTCATTTGTTTTTGGGTTTCAGAAACACTTTTGAAATCAATGATGGGTTTTCTAATAGATTTTTGATGTCTTGAGGAAATTAATAAATCCGAGATTTTTATATACTTGTATGATTTGTTTTTGTTTTTTATATTAATTCTTATTTTTGTTAACCGTGAAATTGGTGGTTGTTTTAAAAGAATGAGATGTTGATGTTTATTGTTAACGGTGAAGAATGGGTTATTGACGTTTATTTGATCTTGAATCTTTTTTGTTCTAAAAGTTATGATGTAGCAAGAGCACAAAAGTGATTATAGCTTATTTAACAAATGACATGAATATTATTACACAGTAACATATTTAAGTTTAACATGTCAATGTGATCATAAAGCTGTGCATTTTATATTGTTATGAAATTCACTAAATCGTCTAAAGCAATTTCAAATGTTACAAATAACTCAAAGACAAACTATTAAATCTGTTTGAGTGCAACAACTAAAGAAACATAGGTTAACTACACTTCTACGAAGTCATTATCTATGTCTATAAGACCATAAAATGTGTAATTCAAGGGCTTGTTGACAAAAAAAGTTTAGACATTTTGCTTTGTTGCCGCCATTAACTGCAATTAAAATTTTAGGAGCAATCAACTACATGTATAATCACGAAAACGTTCAAAAAGAAATATTGTATCAAACAAACAACGATTTTGAAAAAATATAAATAAGTTTGTGTCATTTATTGTAATTTGAGAAATTGTTTGCTTTAGAGAAATTTTTATCTATAGAATCAAAATAACTTGATAATTAATGGTGCTTTAGTGGTGCATATTATTAAAGTAAAAATTGTTTCTATTGAAAATCTTAGAAAGAAAAATTGTCAAGATGATAAGCTTAAGTGTTATGAGCTTGAACTCGTTTTGCTCATCGATATGTTTTCGACACCTTGATCAAATGAATAAAGGCTTAGAGTCCCAATAAAAAAAATACTTAATTGTAACTGTTAACACAATTGTATCTCTTTTATAACACCCGGTGTTTTCAAGTCATTGACGACATCGATAAACCTACTATTTATTTTTAGTGTCGTACGCGTTTGCTTGTAATTTCATGAATATTTTCCGTTAAAGCATTTATTTGATCTATTACAAGTACACAACCAAACACCTCACGAAATAGGAAGATGAAAACACTCAAATCACTCAACTAATCTATGTGGTAACATGTAACTAATTCGCTCAATTGCTCGGTCGTGACGAGTATTCTATCATAAGCTTGGCAAGGATACACATCTCCACCGCTAAAGCTAAGGAGTAACAAGTTTATAAAGGTAAATATGGGTTTGTATGATAAGGCTTAGGGTTGATTACTCTAACTAATCTTTATCGATACCAATATTCCAGGAGGGCGACAAAGACCACACATACACACCCGTAACGACGGGATAGACACATGTGACTGCTCACTCCCACCTCGAATAAGCTAAAGAGTAGGAATAGTAGAGTAATATAGGGTATGGATCTTCTAACTTTCACCAATAGTAATAAACCAACAAGGCAGCTGAGACATGCATACATGGCCGTAACGACGGAATAGACATGCACGCTCAATCACATTCTCATTCGCGTAAAACCCATGGTTAATGATTAGGAAAGAGAATTAAATTGTTGTTAAATAAAAATTACAAAACAAATAGATTAAGTCTAAAATACAAGTTGCTAGACACTTTTTCGGGACGACCGTTACGAATGTATAAAGACACAACTATTTACAACGTCTTGATCATAATCAAAAACAACAACCAAAGTTGGTGTTCCCATAACGGTCAACTTCCCAAACATCCCATACTTTACATACTTTACAAGGCAAGTGGCGATATCTTCCACTTTATACAATACTCTACATCGTCGATTTGTATCAACGAATAATCGATCCTTCGTGTAATTCCTTCGGTAGTTGCGAAACGATTATCTTCAAACTTTTTCTCTCTCTTTTTTTGTTGCGATTTTTCTAATTTTTTCGATTTTTTTTTTCATTCTAACACTATACTTCGAAACATCGGTTATTTCACTCTCTTCACGATCATAATAATTCCTGATAATTCCTTCGATAATTCCTTCATTCTTCGGACGTACCATTAATTGCGATGGTAGTAAAAATACATGAGTTTTGACTATAATATACATTCCCATTTGCAATGTGCAAATTCTTCCAACCGTACCAAAGATAGAAAATTTTGACACAAGACTCAGGAAATACAAACTTTACACTTTAAGCAACTAGCAACTGTAAAATAAACTTAATCTAACAGGGTAGGCTAAGGTGTAAAGGTGTAACGAAACAAATAATTGGTGTAGTTCCTAAAGGATTGGCTCTACGGGTTGTTCTAGGGGTATCTTACTCTTAAAGTGAGAGTAAACAAAGGGTTTATACGGGGGTTAACTAACCAGTGTAGTTAGTTAATAAGTAGCATATAAAGGCGATTTGGGTGTAATCCTAAAATTTACCAATCTAACTAAGTTACTCCATCTAAATCCATAGTACTTATTACTGCGGTCTCGAATATATATACCAAGCCAAGTTCTAAAGTCTACAACATCACCGGCACAATCATATTTTTATGGAATTTGGGTAAACATTTAGAAACGGATAAGGTTAAATCCTCACAATATCTAACAAGGGTTATTGTGTGCGGGTTATGTATTAAGTAATTTCACAAAAGTATGTTTGAATTTTTTTTTTAAATTTAAGCATAATTTAAGCATTTTAGTTGTGAAAAATTAGGACAAGTAAACACTCTAATTCCATCCCCCACTTGAATTATAAATACACGTCCACGTTGTATAGAGTAATCAACATTAAATACGGGAATTATAGAAAAGAATTAATATTGAGAAACTCCCCCAGGTATTTTCGCTCGGTAAGATTCTCCATGTTAAGGTTATTATTCAAGATTGTGTTGAACAACCGCCTTGAAGTTTCAAGACTCCAACACTTTAAGATCTCCAGATTTGTAAATTCTCCACCAATATTCGTCGATATTTCTTTCACGAGGTCTTGTATAAAATATAGAAAAAACAAGTGCAATACTATACAGGAAGTCGATACGCCGTATCCATACCCCAGGATACGTCGTATTGATACCTGTATACGCTGTATTCATTTAATGAATACGTCGTATAGACTGTGCTGAAAATAAAGACTGGATAACGTCCAAATAGTCAATACGCCGTATCCATAGGGTTTGGATACGCCGTATAGACAGTCTGGAAAGACAGACTCGATAAAAATTGAAAATACATTCCGGGTTGTCTCTCGCGACGCACTTTAAGTTTACAGAAAAATCCTTTAAGTTAACTTCTCAAATTTTAATCCCATCCTTATAGAATAATTTGGGGTCGAACGGGATGCCAAATGGCACATACAAATTATTGAAAAGATTTATTAGCATCCCTTTGATAATATAATTACAAGTCATGATATTAAAATTTAATTCCATGATAAAAATTTCAGTTTTGAAAAATTTATTAGATGTATCATGACTTGTTTCCAAAAGCTTATTTGACCCATGTGCATAGGCACCAACATCGGTATTTATTACATCAGGTAACGGTTTGACAGATAAATCCCCCGAAGAGTGTTCAATATCGACTTTATCATCATCATTGTCCTTATCCGATTTTGAATCATTAGGATAAATTACGTTAAAAGGAAATAGATCATTAAAGTTTAAAACATTTTGTTCCTCTTCATCACATTCGGACAATGATGTTTCATCTTTCAAATTAAATTCATCGATATGTTGAGGGTTTAAAATCGGTTCAGTTAATAAATCTGATTTAGACGTTTGAGCATTATTGTAAACAATGGTTGGAAATTCATTCTCAAAATCTTTAAAGAAGTCTAAATCATCAAAAACAACTGACCGTAGGCTCGGGTGGTGGGAACGAAGGCATATTGACTTTTTCATTATCATTTTCCGAATCCGTTTTCAAATCATTGACATAAATTATTTTGTAAGAAAATGAGTTTTTGTCAAAAATTACCGTGTAATCTTCATCGTCAGAATCGTCGAACGAAACTCTAAAGTCAATTTCATTGTTAAGAGAACTTACCGTGGGTTCACAAGAAAGTGTTTTTTTAGATGATATCTGGTCATTAAAAGCTATAGCTGGGAATTCGGTTTCAACAGATCTGAGGTCGTGAACGTCTTCATCATACCAGATCTTACCATACTTAGCAGTTTCCAGTTAAACACCTTACCACGTTTTAAAGCCTTTTCTTCCTCAAGCCTGATATACTCTTCCATGGTAATGTTGGGGTCGTCTATTTTAACCTGTAATAAATTTGCTAGGAAAGAAAACCGTCAAATAGCTTACTACGCCGTATTCAGTTAACTGAATACACTGTATTGATGATAGAGTCGAATACGTTGTATTAGTTTGAAAATAAATTATACGTTGTATCTAATAAAATGAATACGCCGTATTGAGTATTCGACTCAGAAAGTTACAGTGAATTGTAATAATGCAAAAAACACACAAACACAATATGCAAAAATATACAATACATAAAATTAAACACACAAATATGCAAATTAATCTAAACTAAATCTAAACTAAACTAAAACACTAATAAATAAGAATTAAACAACTTCACTCCCTGGCAACGGCGCCAAAAACTTGATGTGTCGTTGTGTGGTGTATATTTTTATGATTCAAGTTTTAAATTTATATTTTGCTGACTTAACCAAGAAACAACACTTTAACGGCAGTGTACCCGGTCGGTGGTAGCATTCGTGGTAAGTAGGGTTGTCATAAACACTGAAACGAGTTTAAATCACTCAATTAAATTTATATCTTGGTTATCTACTCTATGTTAATTCTAAACTAAGTCAAACCTATGCTAATCCTAGTAATGTTTTCTAACTAAATTCTAACAGGTAAAAGGATGTTTCAGCTGAGAGACTGGCACGGGTTAGGTTAGTGACTACAATTCAATTCAGTCACTTTAAACTCAATGCAAGCAAACTAACAGAAGATAAAAGAGCGTCAAGCCTTATGATAGAAAACTTTATTAGCCATCCATTAATCTGATTTATAACGATGATTGTTTATTCAGTTGCCATGATTACTTAATCTCGAAGAGGCATATGCATCTCTAGACTTAGGACGTGACTTTCAACTAAGACCTAACATCATTAAATTCTGTCCAATTAAGACATCCGCAATAAAGCATCCTTATTACCAGATTTAGTAATCTATCTTAGGGATTAAAGCAATGGTGATCTTGTTAAACCCTAGCTCATAGAGACTTTACTCACTTACTGCTTAATGGTAATTTATACACTAGTAGTCCACTTGTCCAACTATCTAATGGAATCAGAACATTATTTGTTGAATTATCTAGACTCACCTACTAGTCAACATGTTCAATAAACCAAAGGCAGTTTCCGTTAACTAGTTAAGCCAGAAGCGTATCCTTAGCACGATTTTAGAAGGACAATATTTGTGATCCTATGATTCTAGATGTATAAATCACTATATGAAAAGCTATCCCGGCATCTAGATTATTGGGCTCCATATCCATAGATCCAGTTGAATGATAGGTCGCATACAAAAGCACGTAAACAAGTATAAATTGATAAACATAAACAAGCATACAACGATAAATTAAGCAATCGAGATATAAATAAAACCAAACATTCAGATCTTTATAATAATGGCTAATACCCGAAGGTATTAGCCTTCAAACATCATAATTAATACAAGAGTAATTGTTTTAGCCAAGGTAAACTAACCGAGTTAACGAATGATACCAAAAACTGAACGATTACAAAAGTATAAGAAATTACACGTTGTCTTCTATGGATTGGAATGCGTTGCAAGACCTCTTCTGCTCTTTTTCTCCTCTGAAAATCAACTTTTATTGTTTAGGTATCAAGAATATGATTTAGCACACTTAAAACTTGTTTTTGAGTTTTCTGTATATATTGTCTGGAAGTCGGTTCGATACAGCGTATCCAAGGGATTGGATACGGCGTATTGGAGTTTCTTGGAGTAGGGACCACGTTTGATATCTTCCAGAATATTCACATGCCATATATTTAATACGGCTTATTGGTCTTCTCTGGATACGGCGTATTAAGCTTGTTTCCTTTATGGTCTTTGGTGAGTGCAGGCACGGATATGCCGTATCTTCCTTGATGGATACGGCGTATTGGTAGTCAGAATAGTAATCTTCAAAATATCTTCGCTTAAGCTCCAAAATGCGCGTCTTTTGCTAATACTCACTAAGTACTCAGTAATTACTGCAATTCTTAAATATAAACGATTAAGTAACAATTCTTTGCAATAATTATACAAAATGGGTTAGATACATGGGATAATATACATGGATAAATGGATGCTATAAACATCGACGTTTTATTGTGATGTCACAATACAATAAACTCCCGGTGCTGACAATCGTCCCACTATTGTTTACAAGGACCTTTATGAATTCTGTGAAAAGTATAATGAATTAAACATGCAAAACAAAGAACATGAAATAATGATACTTGAATAGCTTGAAAACGGTCCATTCATTTGTCCACTATTGAGAAAGAGAATAGGTGACATGAAGCAAAGAAATATGGGGGGGGGGGTGGGGGGGGGGGGGGGTTGGGGGGGGGGGGGGGGGTTGGGGGGGGGTGGGGGTGTGGGGGGGGGGGGGGGGGGGGTGGGGATGGGGGTGGTGGGGGGTATAGGGGTGGGGGGGGGTGGGTGGTGGTAGGTGGTTTTTGTGGTTGGTGGGTTGTTGTGGGGGGGGGTAGTTGTGTGTAGGTGGGTGAGGGTTTTGTGATTGTGGATTGGTTAAATAATGAATAAATTGAAAAGTGAAAAGATTGATACGTATCAGTTGAAAACGGGTCCGCCATTCATTTGGCCTACTTGAATTGAAGAGAATTATGTTTGCAACGGATCAAAGGAACAAAGAAAATATGTGCGGGTGCGGTGGGGGGGCGTGGGGTGTGGTGAATGGTGGGGGTTTTGTATCAAGATACAAGATGTACACACTGGTAGTCTGCAGTTTCTGGGATGATAGCCTTGTTTACTAGTCATCAAAAGGTAAAAAAGCGCTGCGATATCCAGTACAAAATATGAATATATTGGCTAATGACGGGATGTTGTGCTCAAGATCTTTTATAAGAACAGAGCTTACTGACTATGGCCATCGATACAATAAAATCCAATGTACTGTGATAACAAAAGCTCTAATGCCATAATCTGCAACAATGTTCCAACATTCCATGTCAAAGCATATAGACATAAGATTTCACTATCTCAATGAGCAATTGAGAATAAGGGTGATTGAACTTTACTTTGGCAAAACGATAGCAAACTGAGCGGACATCTTCACAAAGCCCGCTTGCACGATAAAGAATTGAATATTCAATCACCAAGCTGGGAATGTCGGAGTATTACTGCAGAGACTCTGAAACAATTGGGCCGTATGAAAGGTTGATGAATAGTGGTGGTACCTATTCAAATATCCTGTATAATATGTATATATATTAAAACCATAAAAACCAAAAAGATTTTTCATTTTTCAAACTTTTTATAAAAACAAAATACAAAAATATAAAATTCATAAAACCAAAGAAAAAATCAAAAAATTAAGAAAATATAAAAAGAGGTAATAATGGCATGTCTTCTGAAAATCGATAACATTTACGGTCTTAGAAATGTCATTCAATAATGATACGATGCTGTAAATGAAGTTCGAGCAGAAGTTCCAAATGTTATCAAAACATGCCAAATGGCTGCTATTATTTCAATATGTAACCCGGACCCTTCATCTTAAAGGCAAGTTATTTCAAAAGAACACTTGACCTCATAGCGAGTAATTTATTCTCGGGCATGGTATACTATATTGTGATTACTTTGCATCACAACCCGTGCTTCCTTTATTCCATATGTGTACGTGTCAGTGTACTTATGTGTTAAAATAAGAGAAATCTTATTTTGGTGTTTGTTGTTTTTCAAAAATATAACATTGCTTCATCAGAAAATGCTTTATCAATGACATTCGACTTCTCAAACAACGACTACAGCTCTTTAAATAGAAAACGGGTCACTGTTTGAGGGGGAGCAAATGTCAAGTATCTTCTTCATAATAAAATGTCCTTAAAGGGAAAAGGTTTTTAAACAGTCATGGAATAACATTCTTTAAGGAAAACTCATCATGTGTAGCTTATGTGTGCCTTATATGTTACTTGTTTAAGCCTTTAGGGAATATTTTGCAAAATTAAGTCTATAGGTATGATAGTTTAAACATTAGGGACTAATTGTGCTATTTGTTTAACTTGTAAATGGCTTATAAAACATATCTATGCAAATTAAAAGGGTATTAAAACTTGAGGGGCCAAATGTGTTAAAAACAAAATTGTTTTCTAATACCACCCACCCACCTCGTCACTATTCACACACACTTAAGAAAAACTTTTCCTCCCTCTTACTTGTTCGATCGCCAAGAACCATACCATCTTTTCAAGCTGTTTTCAAGCTTAAGGTACAACTACAATCTCGTTTTACTCCTCCTAAACAACTCATAACTCGAAGTAATTGAGACTTTATTCAGATTTGAGCTCGAAAACCCTAATTCTCAAATTAGGGTTTATCAAATTCAAAAATGCATAAATCTTCAAATTAATTGAGGGGTTATGATCGCTATGGAGTATAGAAGACATGTTTAAAACAGTTTTATGTATTGTTAACATTTGAACGAGTTATGATTTATTGTTCGTATGATAAATTGGGTTTTTTGTGCTTCAATGAAATATGATCATGGGTTCTGTGTGGGAATGATGTTTTAAGTATTCTTGAGTGCGTTTGAACCATTAAAACGTGTCCTTGAGTGTAGGTTGTTGTATATTAGTGCATTAATGACTAAAAGTGCTCGTTTTTGTGTATGCTATTGATGGTTATGTGGATTCATGTTGTTAGTATATACCTAAGTGTTGTTCTTGTGATTAAAATGCATGTCCAACTTGTTTGATTACTTAAAATGACTTGTTTGTGAAACATTAAAAATGGAACCGAATAATTCCAAAACAATACCGAAAAACCTTCGACAAAGCATCCCAAGAACGACGCAACCGCATCCAACGCACCATAACCAACCTCACCACACCCGCAGGCCACTCAAAATAACCATTCGACCCACTACAATACAACATCAAAATACTCAACCACAATCATAAGCCTAAACCAAATCACTAATACCCACATATATATCAAAAATACACAAACCTATAAAAAAGTACAACCCGCTGAACAAAAACAAACACTTCCCTCAACTCCCACAAGACAGATATCCCACAAACGCAAACAAACACCCCTTTATGAGTACATCTGGGAAAACCACCTCCCAACACATAGCCCACAACCCCCACACCCCTTCACACCACTAACACATACTACAGATAAACCCCCCCCGAACACACACAACCCTCCTACCAACAACAACCCCCCACTTACTCCTACAACTTACACCACAGCCCACCCAACAACCCCCCACCCAAATAAAACATAGCAAAAAACAAAAACAACAAAAAAAACACGACAACAAACTTCAAAGAACACAGAAACCAACAAGCCAACTATTGTCCACACATCACATCAACTATCTACAAAATCAGCAATATACCCATACCCTTGCAAAACAATAACACACAACCAAAAAACCCACACTAAAAATACAACCAAAACAACCAATCGGAACTACCCAAACCGCCTCAGTCGCTTAATAATAATAAATGCTCACACGAACGAACACCGCGCATCCACACCAACACCACACCCCCCAGACAAAACACAAAAAAGTACACAACCAAATAACGAGATACCACAAACGCCTACACACAGTAGCCCAAAACAACAACAAACTAGCCCCAACATAACCCCTAAAGACACATCACCTACCCACACTCAAACAAGACAAACAAACCCAAAACAGCATCAACCAAGAAACCCACATAAACCCCAAAATACAAACCCCAATAGAACATCCACTAAAAACCATACAATGCCACTACTCAGCACAAAAAACTACACATAAAAATAATCAACACTAACCACTCCTCTCATATTCCCATCAACCACACACCACAAAACCCGGACGCAACAAACCAAATCCAATCGAACCTACCCACAAACACTCAACACGTAAGACATACCTAAGTAAAAGCCACTTTATAAACCACTCCCCCCCCAAACAATATAAGACATTGTAAAAAAAACCATCACACATAACGAAACCGTATACCTAACAAAGACCAATCACACAACTCACCCCTTCAAACTCAACAGCTGACAAACACACCCCAAACAATACAACAAAACCCTCGCAACCACTCTGCCAACAAACAAAACCAACTCAATTCTCACTGGGAGACACCCACGCTACAACACCCACTCACCACTATTACGAACACGATCAAAAAAACCTACATTACCCCACGACAAACACGGGATCCAGGATCCAACTACCAACGATAAAAATCAAGTTGAACCTCTCTACATTAATAGGGCAAAGCTCGCTGACCCCAAAAAACCACACACATGCATGCACAACACCTCTCATACACAAATCAAGTAGACCAAAAATAAAAAACAACATAAAGCACACAACCCACCAACAAGTCGATAACCAACACCACACATGCCATTATGGAAAGTCAAAAAACAATGAATCATCTTCCAACACAACATACCTCCTACCGTAAAATTCACCGCAAGTACCAACGAAAACCGATTCACTACCCAAACCAAAAATTCACCAACCCTATTCCAGTACACATCATAGACATAGCCCATCAAATAGATAACATTCAACCCAAAGTGAGAAAGATACTTCTATGAGACACATGAAGCCGACACCCGACCCGTTACCAACCCACACAACACAGCAGCACAATGCAAACATCAAAGCAAACTCAAAACAAATACTCCAACACAACGAAAAGCAATAATGAAGCCGATATTTCTAGCACGACCCTCCAAAATTAATACTATTAAAAAATATACCACTCAATACGCAAAAATACACACCCACACCACGACTCTGACACAACCATACAACGAATACAAAACACACCAAAAACAACAGCTCAAAACACATATACAAAATAACGCAAAGAGATAAACACTCACCCAAACCGCATACAACAGGCCTCCGCATAGTAACATACAGTGACACGAGATAACACCTCTGCAGCCATAAAGAAGCAACAGACACCGCGAAAACAAAAATCAACACAAAAAAACTAAACAACCCCAACGGAATAATACCCACAAATCGACGTACCAACAATTACACACAATATAAAAAACCAAACCTCTACAACTAAGCAGCAACTTACAACCAAGAACGAACAAATATCCAACGAGGCCACCACGCAGACACAACTTATACTAACCTAAGTAATACCTATATCATTCGACACTAACGACACACACCCACCAAAACAACACAGATCAAAGCGAATACTCCCATAAGGCCAAGAAAGAATCTCATTCCCCCCTAGAACCAGTTTTCAGCCAAACAGATAGGAGTCACTATCATGGAGCCTAAACTCATCAAAAACATCAAGCATACTAGTAGACGCTCACACACACAACAAAAATAACCCAGAACCCATACTTAGACACAATACAATCACCTATAAAAACCACACAGAGATCAATCTACTAAAAGTAAACCACCACAAACCAATCACAAAATAACATTACTAAAACGAACGAGACATAACATACACCAACACAACAACACAACACACAACATCCACCTAAAAAGCACACTTAACACTTAAAAAACAGAATAACACCAAACACACACCAAACAGCCTCCCACACATTTTTAAAATCCATCGCGCATCTACTACTCATAACACACCGATAAAAAAGAATCAACAACACCCTAATAACCCTTTAGCCCAGCAACAACACCCAACAAACTCCAACAAACACCTCAACCAAAGTTAAGCTCAAGGGGAGCACAAGAATAAAAAACACAACACGGTAAACACAACATATATTAACCCACTTACATAACACAGTATTGGGACCATCACAACACGAAATCCCAAACAACATGAGCGCACCCCAAACCCACAACCAAGCCACTAAACACAAAACAACCCTATCAAAAACTCCTAAAACACCAACAATCCAAACCAACAACAACAACGCATCTCAAAACCACGACGACAACAGCCTCCCACTACACTCAAAACACACAAAAAACACACCAAAAATAAAAACGAACCGCCCACACTCTCAACAATTAACTTCATATCACCTACCACACCAAACTCGGATACACGACCCAAACGGCCACACGAGCCCGGCAAAATCCATAAACCGACGCAAATACCACAAAACAAGCAAAACCGAAAACATAAACACCACATATAAGCAGTCATAATAGAGCAGTTCGATACACCACATATAACTACCCAACAAAACCTTCGCAACACCACCAAAGCAACAACTCCCACTCCACTGAAAGCACCAAAACCACCTTTCCAACCTCAACACACCCCTCCCCCCCTCCCCTTACACAAACCCCCCCCCCCCCGCCCACCCCCCCCAACTAAATGCCCCAACACACACCCAACTCTCGTCCCCTCACCATAACTTACCTTACAGTTAAAAACATGCCACGCGTCCCCCTAAACCCCCAAGTGTGAACCCCGAAAACCAAACCAACACACACCTAAACCGCAAATGCTGATTACATCCATTTTTGAGCACGAAGAACCCGAATTTATATTGAATACGTGGTTTCTCAAAATCAAAAGTGAATAAATCTTACAAATTGTTGGCGTGATAAGAACGTGAATCACAACATATTAAGGTGTACTATAACAAAAGAATTGCAACATTAAGAAAAAATAACTCGCAAAAGAGTGAATAAGTAGTACAAAAAGAAAAAAAAATTATGGTATTATTGTGTTAGGGAGTTTCTTACCATCTTAATTGAACATGTTTGGTTAAAATATCTGTTTGGTTAAAAATATCACTCTATTGTTTGTGATTTGTTGAGTGTTTGTGCTAAATTGTTGTTTATGGCTTGTTTTTGCTCATTCTTGTCGTGTTTTTGGCTTAAATGTTGTTATCTTAGTGTTTCTATGATAAGCTTAATCATATGTATGCTAATGTAACGTGTTTGCGTGCCTAAAAAGACTTGTTTGTAAAAAGTTCAAAAATCAACCGAACAACTCACTGACAGTAGAAACCGAACAACACGAATAGGTGGAACCGAACAACTATCTTGTTAGTAGGAACAGAACAACAGTCTTGTTAGTAGGAACCGAACAACTATCTTGTTAGAAGGAACCGGACAACTATTGATAGAAGGAACCAAACAACCTTGTGGGTAGAAAGAACCAAACAACTATTGATAGAAGGAACCGAACAACCTTGTGGGTAGAAGGAACCGAACAACTATTGATAGAAGGAACCGAACAACCTTGTGGGTAGAAGGAACCGAACAACTATTGATAGAAGGAACCAAACAACCATGTGGGTAGAAGGAACCGAACAACTTTTGTTTGAAGGAACCGAACAACTCACTCTTTAATGAACGGAACAACTTGATCTTATTAAGGAACAAAACAACTTGGTTCTATAAGGAACCGAACAACTAGCTTTTCCTTAGAAATCATTTTTGCTTCTAAGACCCAAAACACTTAAGATCAAATTTTCAATTTAAAAGGCGATTTAAAAATCTTAATTAGGGAGTTAATTAAAATTGGTTAATTATACACTCTTAACAAGTTAAGTTGGCTTAAGTTGTCATTTTTAAATGGATAGATCTTAATAAGTGCAAAAAGTCTTAAAGTTCCTAAATACTAAAGAATCGTTCACATCATGAATTAATCTTACGTGCTCACTCAATAGGTCTCTATAGTATATTGTATAAAATTGGTTATACATAAACTGTATTGATCTTAGCAGAATCATGGATGCTACAAGAGCTCAACAAAAGGCACTGGATGATGAATTAGTCGCCCCTGCTGACCGTCTCAAGATAGGGAAAAGCAATCTCCGACTAAGCTCAAGTCTCAAATCCAAGGAACCTACTCTTCAAGTGGCTTTAGATGCTCTCAAACTCACTCCATTCTACAATGCATTTGAGATCTCTGCTGATGTACCAGAAATATACATGCAAGAGTTCTGGGTCACTGTCTCAAGACATCATTCTTCACTTCGTTTCAAATTGAATGGCAAAAGTCATACTGTTAATGTTGACAACTTCAGAGATATGCTCAAGATTTGCCCTAAACTCCCTGGTCAGAAATTTGAAGAACCTCCACTTGAGGAGGACATTCTATCTTTTATTAGAGACCTTGGACACACTGGTGAGATCAAGTTCTTGTCTGACGTCAATGTCAATCACATGCATCAACCTTGGAGATCATTTGCTGCCATAATCAACAAGTGTCTTAGTGGAAAAACTACGGCTCTGGAAAGTCTTCGCCTGTCACGTGCTCAAATCCTTTGGGGCATGTATCATAACAAGAAGGTTGACTATGTCTACTTATTGTGGGAAGACTTGATGTTTCAAGTGGAGAACAAGAACTCTAAGAAGAACAATGACATGTATTATCCACGATTCACCAAAGTCATTGTCGACTACTTCATGGCAAAGGATCAAGCAATACCAAGGAGAAACAAGATGTTTTGGCACCATGCCAGGGATGACTTCATGTTTACCACCGTAAGAGTCATTTCTAAACATCAGGATACACAAGTATACGGTGCTATTCTCCCTCAACACTTGACCAATCAAGCCATGTTGGAGTCCGAAGCCTACATGACTTACCGAGCTTATGCTACTAGTGAAAAGACTCCAAAACCAAAAACCACAAAGAAGAAAGCTGATTCTGAAGCATCTCCCAAGAAGAACTACTCAAGCTACTAAAGGAAAAAGAATCAAGTCTTCGGCTAAGGGAGATAAAGCTGCCAAGAAGAAGAAACCCGCAAAGACATCCATGGACAAAGGTCTCACAATGTTATCTGATGTTGCTTTAACAGAAGCTGAGCAACTGAAGCTGGTCATTGAAAGAAGCAAGACACAGACTCACAGCTCTCACGCCAGTGGTTCAGGTGCAGATGAAGGAACTGGTGATATACCAGGGGTTCCCGATGTACCAACATATGGATCCGATGACGAACAAATCTCTTGGAAGTCAAGTGAAGAAGACGATGAGGATGAAGTGAATGTGAATGAAAAAGATGATGATAATGACAATAATGATGATGATGACGATGCTGATAATCAAGATGATGATGATGATGAACAAACTGATTCTGATAATGATGGTGATGACTTTGTTCACCCCAAGTTTTCAACTCATGATGATGAAGCAAGGCAAGAAGAAGTAAATGAAGAAGATAGCTTTGATCCTAGAGTTCAAACACCTTTACATGTTGAATCCACTGATGATGAAAGCAATGAAGAAAGTGATGAAGAAGTTCAAGGAGCGAATACCGAGGAAGAAGAGATGGAGGAAGAGGCGACACATGAATAGGACGAAGCTAATGAGCTTTACAGGGACGTAAATGTTAATCTAGAGGGAAGAGACACTGCGATGACAGATGCTCCACTGCAGTCATCTAATACATCATATCCAGCGTGCACTCTATTACTCCCTTTTGCACTATCGTTATCTCACTAAAAAACCTATCAATACTTCCAACAGACTACGACCACACTCTTTAGAGCTTTCAATTTTCACTCCGGTTTAATAAATAAAGATAAATAAAGTCGGTTCGTACCCATAATAAAAGCTCCCGGATCCACCAAGAAAAAGATATATATCTCATGATTTATACGCAAGTCAGTAAATATTCTACATAACATCTTACGATTAGCGTCTATGAGATTGTTGTGTATTTCCACTCTTGTTTGCGAGGGTTTTTGATGCTAACTATAACTAAGAACTTATCCTTAGATTTGCTGCTTAACTTTTTGAGTTAAATTTTTGTTTCAGGGTTTTTGTAACTCAGATCTGAATGTATTCTTATAAGTTTCTATAATCTCATAACTAGGTTTTTCATACAAAACAAATACAAAAAATCAACAAGGATAGTTTGGTCATATCACATATAACACAAAATAATTGATTTTTAATAACTTTCCGTTAACCAAACACTTACTAAGTGCTTCAACTACGATAGTTATCGCTCTATAAACTAGGTTAATGAATCTGGAAAATGAACAACTACTGCATCGAGTGCGCACATATATCGGACCAAAGGCATTGCAAAGTACTTCTTGGTTCAGTCTGATGTAGACAGAATTAGTGTCTTAAAACGACACCACGCAGACACATCTGTAAAAACTTTGTTATAATATATCTCTCTAATGTGATTACTGAAAGTTAATGAAATGTCCGAACATCAAGACTACAATAAGATGGAATAGCATCTGACAGTTATACAGCAAAAAAATATTAAGACTCTAAAAATCGGCGTGTTACCTATGCGGATAGACCAAGAATATATCACAAATGGGTGAGCTTTATTTAAACTGGGGCGTCTGGCCCTAAGATAGTAACCAAACTCAGTGACACAAATCTTCCCTATACAACTCAATAAAAACGAAGACGAAAGGGATAGTGGCAGTCCCAGCTATCTTTCTAGTAAGGTGTTTTTCCAACCATTTTTTTTTTATTTTTTCGCACATTTAGTAAAAGGTCCTCTGTTGCAAATCAAGTCTTTAGATACTTTCTTTTATTATTTTTTATATACATAAAAAGTATTCAGTGAGAACGAATACCTTTAAAGCTGGTCATTTGAACCCAGAATAAATAACATAAATCAAGGTAACCATTTCAAGTGCTGACGAAGTAGCCTTGGAAGAGAAAAAAAAAGTTAATATAATTAGAGTGGGTGCTAGGAAGAACTTATCGTAACAAACAGCATACAAGGCTGACTGAAAATTGAAGAAAGAGGCAAACTAATGCCAAACTATTTAATAAAAATATAAACAAATCAAAAAATACTTCTCCTTAGAACAAAAAACACTGAATTTGGTCTTCACACAACACACTGTGGTGACAGCATCTCTTCATTGCATCACTTTGCATCCTAAGACTAGAGTACAGGGGAAACATAAAAGGCAACTAAGATAAACCTTTATTTCAATTTTCCCAATCCAACAATTTTTTCTCTCTCTTCTCCATTCTCCCCCCTTTCTCACCATTCTCTTCCTTCCCATTCCCTTTTTTCTTCTCTCTCTTTTTTTTCTTTTTTTCCATCTATTCATTTCACATTTCACCCCCTGTCCCATATCATCTTCCACTTTATGCTTGTGTTGCTTATTCCTTTATTTTTTTCCATTCCCCCTCCTCCCACCCTTCCTCTTCCTGTCTCCACCTCTTTTTTCTTTTTATCTTCTTCCTCTTTCTTCTTTTTATCCCTCCCCTCCTTTTCCCTTCTACTTTCTACTTTTTTCTCTAGGTCTGTATTCCCATTCTCTTATTTTTCCATTATTCTATACTCTTTTCCCATTAATTTCCTCTCAGACATACTTTCTTGTTTCTATTTACATCTTCTTGCTCTCATTCTCTTCTATAGCAACTATCCTCACCTCTTCCCTCCTTTCAACATCTTTTTTCATTTCTTCCCTTTCTTCTTCTTTCCACCGCTTTCTTTCCTTTCGTCGTTTCCTCCCCCTCTAACATAATAGATCTTTTATTTTATTATCTTTGTCTCAAACAAATTCTAAGACAACTCTGAATTACAATCTTTTCTTTTTTTTTTTCCTTTTTTTTTTTTTACACAAGTGTAATAATAAAAATATCTTATTATTTTTTTGTTTTTATATTTTTTAATTTTTATTTTTTGTAAAATCTTTTTTATATTTTTTTTTTAATCAATATAATACACATAAAAATACAAGGCAAAAAACGATCATTTTTGAACACACAAAAAAACCCACAAAAAGTCGTTTTTTTTTTATCTTATTATTATGATTTTTTATATCTTCTTTTTTCTCTTCTTTAATAAAAAGTTTGTTTTATAATTGATGTTGATTCCTTATTGTAATATTGCATTAATAAAACACTTAAACCTGCCATGTGATTGGCCTGCGAATCGGAAAAGAGAGAATCCAGAAACAAAAAGCTTCAAGGGAAAAAAAACTTGTACTTAGGAAAATAAACAAAACACTGAAAAAAACAACTAGAAAAATAACCTAACAAAACGAAAAACTAAAAGAAGAAACTAAGACAAACGAAAAACAAAAATAGGATAAATAAACGCAACTAAACACCAATATAAGTAATGTAAAAAAAAATCAAACTAAAACTTTGACAATTAAGTGGGAAACTTTACAGGAAACTATCTAAAATTATACTCTACAAGGAGAAGCGCTGAAAACTACATAAAAACAAACACAAACCAACAACACACACAAACAAAAACTAAAACAAAAAAACAACAAACCCCCTTACTACTACTATCCAACAAAAACAACTACTGAGAGGAACACGAACACTAAGATTTTGTAAAAACCCCAAAACTCAAACCCAAAAAACCTCCAATAACAAACCTCAAAACTACAAAAACCAAAAAACTGCACACACACCCCACAAACACTCATCTAAACACCATGTCGACCACTGTCCATATCATTATTCACACAACACTAACAATATCAAGCAACAAAAATAACGACAACTCCTTCTACTAAAACAACTAGAACCACACCATTTATATCCAACCTTAAACACCAACACTTCCTCAAACAACTGATAACTAAAAAACAAAAACATATAAAAAAACTATCTACACACAATCTATTCTCTCTCTAGTGTTTCTCTCTCTAGAAACTAACCAGATTCAAGAATCGACCCCGTGTTATGATATAGGATATACCACAGAAATCTTAAGGATTTGTATGCATACATGCATGTAGCCGTGGGATCCAAAGGGAAGCAAGGAGCAAATGGTTATTAACCATTGTGTAATGACTTAGTGGGAGACATTTAGGACTAACATTAATTAACTAGGAGATGTACAAGTACTTTATGATCATTAGTAGGATTTTTAGGTATGTGTATGTGTGTAACCGGCCCCTGGTGGGTCACATACACAAAATTGATTTAATTTTTGTATTAATGTTATAAAAGTGGGTGTTGGTTTGAGTCTATGTAAGTCTAGGTATTTCCAGGGTGTGTCCAAATGTATTTTATCACGAAACGTAAACCTTTTACGTGACCAATAAAAATAAATTACGCAAAGTTAATAATTATCTTCTTAATAATTATATATTACTTGGTTGATGTAAACCTTAATTTATTTGACGACCGTTTACATTAAATGATTATTTCTAGTCTACACGATTTGTCTTAAAAGTTAATTTAAAAGTAAACGCGTATAGGACCAAAATAAATAGTGACAATTACTATGAGTCGTAAAATGGCCTGAAATTGAGAAATATTACACTTGTGGTTTGGCCAAATTGCAGAGGGGTATTTTAGTTATTTCAAGTCGACCAAGGACCAAAAGTGGAACCAAACCTTGAAAATAAAGACGTTTTTTGCAATTTTGAAATTTAACGGACCAAAACTGCAATTTGGCCAAACCACAAGGACCATTTTTTCAATTTACTCTAAAATTTTCTTCAATATTTTCTTAACATGAATATTGTTGGTTCGTTTGGGCTATAAGAACCTTAGAATATATTTTCGCATTACTTGTATAATATTTATACGCGATTTATAACCTTATAAATATTATTTTATAAAACACTTGAACTATATATTGTGACACTTTATATATAATAAAATTATTAAAATAAGCGATATCGACAATAATTATTAATCGGACGAAGGTAATATTTTTACGGATACATATACTTGGACATTAAATAGCAAGCGTGGCTTAAACATTGTTTCAACACTTATAAACTAAACAAAATTATTAGGTGGTGATATAACTTGATAATGTACATTGTGTATTTATTTAAATACATACACTTATACGACCTATAATTAATTAGGTTGCATTTCAGATTACGCGTGATGTTTCACTTTGATTGATTTTCTATAATCAATACATTTCACTTGAGGTGAGTTTATAGCCCCGCTTTCACTTGTTTTACAATTACTTTACAAATCTCGGGGGAGATTACATGCTCATTTACAAATTCTTTTACATAATCTTTTACATACTTGTTTACATACTTGAATTCGTAACTCGTTTACATACACGTTTAGAAACTGGTTTACATGCTCATTTACATATCTCGAGGAGGGATACATTGTTCATTTTACAAAAAGACACAAGTACAACACTTTTCATTGCTTACAATAATTACGTAGCGTGCCTAAGTAACAATAACCCACTAAACCCACTATCATAATCTGTTAATTACATAGTGTAAGCGCGAGTGTTATATATAGATCTATTTGGGATTGACATCCTGGTTCGGGTGAGTAGCGCTCACTAGTTCGACGGATTGAACTAACGGACGTATACCATGTCGGATTTAGATGTTACGGTTTGACTTCTACACGGGGCATTCACTGGCATTAAATTGTATACATTCATGTCGTAGCGTCAATTTTTAAGCTTAGTGCAGCCGTAATTACATTTTTGGTGACTATTGTATGTTTTACAATGGTCATACACACAATAACATTAGATGTTCAACACTTACACTTAAACACTTTTTGATATGAAAAAATTATTTCTATTTATGGTTAATCTCATTTTGTCTTATTCACTAATATAACTAGTTGATAATTAATCATGTGTTTATTTGAAATAATTTGATTATTAAAGATGTAAGCAAGCTTCCATGGGTTAATGCAAATGATTAAACTAGTATGAAAGACAAAATATTTTCTTTGATCATTAACTACGCTTTATAATGACATATTCATATCTTAAGTGAATTAATGTCGGCACGTAAACTTACCACTAAATAACTTGTTTACGTAAACTTTTACGCAGTATGACATTATATTTGTTATTATCAAAACTTGAAGATCATTAAATATAAATATCGTTTTTGCGCGAATATTTGTATTAACAATTTTGAACAAGCTACAACTTAATCTAAACTATAAACTAATTAAACACACTGATTAATGTTATTTTAAAACACTCTTAAAATGAAAAATACATGTTATTATACACATTGTACAAACTAATAAAACACAAAAAGCTTCATACAATTTATATGCTAACAAGTTGATGATACATATAGTTTTAAAGACCGGACCAACGGGTTCAACCGGAAACTAAAGTCGCCACCGGTTCGGCTAGCCGATAAAAGCAATCCGAAAATAAACTGAAAAGGACCCGTAAGAACCGATAAAAAACGGGTGACCTCGTCGTCGCAACGCGCGAGTACCGTAAACTAATATTGCTTGAAGTGTTCAAACGTGCAGAATTTGCAAGAAAACAACGTCAACGCCATTATATACCCCAAAAAGTGCAGGCCATGACTTTGCTAAAACCACTTCTCATTTTCAACGCTAACAAGAAACAGAAAAAAATGAACTCAAACACTCAAGATCAATTTATGAGACTCCCAGATGATTTGCTTATTTTTATCCTAACGAAAATTCGACAACAAGACTTTAAATTCTTGTTTAGATGCTCTTTAATCTCCAAACACTTTGCTTCTTCAATCCTTTGTATGAATTCTGTTTCCATCTCAATTTCTCCACCGAAGCCCGCTTCGGATTACTCCAAGTCCTCATTACTAGATGTCGCCGATCGCTTCATTAACAGGAAAATGGATTATCTAACCTCTCTTCGACCCCAGATACGAAACGCGCTCATTTTCCTTAAGAAATTTGATACTATTCGACGTCTGGATGTTGTTTTTATCACTGATGATGATGATGATCATGATCAAAATGATGTTGGCTTTCGATACGGGTTCCTCCCGTCTTTGGTTAATTGGAAAACCGAATTTGATTTTAAGTTACAAAGCTTTGTATTTCTTTTTGCCCAGTGTGTGGTAGAAAAAACAGAGGAAACAGAGGAGGTAGTTGATCAAGTGTCAGCAGAAGAACTTGAATTACGTCTTTACTCGTCATTTCATGGTGTTGTTGATTCGATAGAATGGGGGAATGTTATGTCATGTTTACTAGTCCAACATCCACTGCTTGATGATATTACTATTGCGGGATCAAGAAAAGGAGGTAAAATTTGGTTGAAGAATCAAGAGATTGTTGACTTGAGAAACTCTTTGTCTCCCGAGGATGTTTCCAAGATTGCGGGAAATGGTAATGGGATTGGAGTAACCATCAATGTGAAATCGGCGTATGTTCCTGTTTTGTGTCTGCCATTGTCTGAGAAGGTGATGAAAGCGGTGTCACTTGTGGTTGTAAGAGTAGGAAGACGGCTTTATCAACCAGGAGAGGATGGATTGTCGACTGATAAGGATAGTGATACGGATGAGGACTCGGATGAAGATGGTCAGATTGAGTATGATGACAATGATATATTAAATTGGGAATATGACTCTGAAGAAGAGGTTTTTAGGGAAGCTGTAACTTCAATTTTGGTACATCATAAGGATAAGATGCATCGAGAAACATAAATTGTTTCGGTTTAATTCTATCCTATTGTATTACTACTTTATAGATTACTAACATTCATGTCTGAAATTGGTTGTGGTTCCTTGATTTTCACAAGAAAAAAATAACTCGTCATTCACGTTTTTGCTTGATAATGCGTTTGAAACTTATTCTTGTGACATACAAGTACGACATTCATACAAACTGCTAGTCGTGGCTTGGACCTATTCCCGGGTTCTACTCTGATGCAGGCCCAAGTATTGAAGAACGGGCTATTTTATTTCTGGAAGCCCAGGATCGTGTGAGGAAAGGCCATTTATTCAAAAGGCCATTTATTCAAAAGGTCATAACTTGGGCTCAGATGATCCGTTTCAGGCCCAAGACCAGCCGTTTCGAAGCTTGGAACGAGGAGATCGCCGTGGTAACCTAACATAGTTGGGTTACAGGAGTTTCGAGCCTTGAATCATCATATTTTAGGAGTTATTTACATTTTTGTGTTTTTTTGAGAATTTTGAAACTTTGTTTTTGGCATAACTTTCGGCCCGTTTGTCTTTTAGGGCCCATTTCAGTTTCATTTTCCTATTTAAATATTGTACTAAGCATCTGGCTATTCAGTTCCAAAATATATGAAAAGTTCATTTTTGGCAGTTTTGTCAAGAATTTGCCTAACTATCGGTATTCCTCTCGAATCAACGATAATTAGAAGAATTGTTTCTGGGTATTCGTAGAATCAACAGATCCAATTAGTTATCCTGTTTTTTCACTACATCAGTGTGACAATAATGGGCCAAGTATAGAAGTATTCATCCTGCTCGGTTGGCTTAGCATGCCCAATAAGTACCACTGGAGCTTCACTTACCTGTGACCAATATTATCACACTACATCATACCTACCCTAATAAACAAACTCGTGAAGTTAAGATCATCATACTGACATCTTATTCCCGGGTTCTACTCCCTAATAAACACTGTGAAGTTAAGATCATTTGACACTTGTTTAGAGATATTTGCTGCATTTGACATTTTATCAACAAAGCCACAAGTCATTTATACATTATGAACTGAAGTGGTGCATTTGGTTGTCTTGAAAATGTAATACCACGTTGAGATGTACAAATAATTTTGTTAGATACTTAGATTGCTTATGGTGTTCCTTGGTCATTCTTTTTGATCTCTTTCTCCTTCCCTACTCGAAGCAAAGGAGACTAGTTTCAAATTTACCCCCTTATCTGACCCCATATATTGTGTTTTCGATGAATGTGCATAATCACTCTGCTATGTTACTAAAACTAGTTTTAATATTCGTGCACCAACGGGGTTTAGGCATTAAATTTTAATTAATTGTTTAATTCGCAAGTGTTGTTATTTTTTTGTATTTGCACTTATTTCAATAATTGTGAATGCGGGTTTCTCTTAATTTAAACAATTGTAACAATTATAATAAATGTTTCCTACCATACTAAATAAAGAATGTTAATCCCATGTTTGTCAATTATATTGTTGTGTATTAATAATAATTTAGCCTTATTTAATATTAAAACTCGTGTACGCATGTGATAAACTTATAAAATTGAATAACAATAAGTCCTTATTGAACGCATATAGTAAAAATGATTTTTTTCGGGATATTCTTACTTAAACTCATAAAGAGGAAAAATATGAGTTGTTCGTATACGTATAACATCGTCTATTTATTTATATACACAATAATTTGTGCTTTTATTTTGATATTAATAATCTTGTGCATATGTATTTTGTATTTTTTTTAAATCATATATGTTGTATTTTTAAAATATAATCTTTAGGGATACAAAGTTTAAGGGGCTATTAGTTTATTTTTTGAAATTATAGTAAAGACATGTAAACTTATAAGATTACATTTAACTCCATGTTATTTATTTAAAATTCAACCACTAAAGTTTTGTTAATTACCTCCTCTTTTTTTAACTTTATATTTTCACAAATTTGACACATGTATTTTTATGTGTTTTTTCTCCATCAAATTCTTCCACCAAAATTTTCAATTTTGACTCAATTAGATTCAATTTCGACTTTTTATCAACCAATTAGATCACACGATTTTGCCTACGTGGCAAAATCAAGCTTTCTGATTGGTCCAAATTTTTTCTCATATCATTTAATCTCATACAAAACTCCAAAATAATGTAATTCTTTTATTATATAAAAGATAGTGTTAAAATAGCGTCTTTCTTTGACACTCTGTGCTAAAGAATTTTATTTAGTTTATGTTTTATGTTAACACGATATATATAGAAAAAATAGTTGGAATATCATATATTAATATTAGGCTGATTATAATCGTATCGATTAGAGACTTGTAAACATATAGATTTTATAAATTAGTTTTATTTTTTTATTTAAATATCAAATGTTTAACAAACATGTTTAAGTTTAATTGAAGTGAATAGTATTCGTGATATGAATAATATTGCATTATATATATAGTGTTTTATAATTCATTGCATTAAATTAGTGTTAAAAGTAATGCTAATACTCTCTCCGTCTTAAAATTATTGTTCCCTTACAAAAAACACACAGTTTAGGAAAAATGCATTTATTACTAATTTCTCTTTGTTACTTTTTGGCAGAATGATAGTTTTACCGTTAGCTAATTAATTAAAGTATTCTTTAAAGTTTTCAATAATTATTTCAAACAAGGTAATATAGTAAACTTGATCAATTTCTCTGTCTATTTTTAGTAATGGATAATTAAATTGGGACATCCCAAAAAAGAAAAATGGACAATAAAAATGAGACGGAAATAGTATTAAAGAAGTACTTTTATATTTTTTAATACTAAATTAGTGCAAAAAATACCTTTATTAATGTTAACATTGGAGATGCAAACTTGAGCATTCAAAAGTTAATTTTTTTGGGTTATTCTATAGTTAAGTGGCCCATTGTTATGAGCCCAATAAGCAAAAACAAGGAAAAACATGAAGAACAGTTGCATCATCAGTGTATGTTTCCTTAGAATTAACATTTCAGGTTTGTTCTTCTCTAATCCCATTTTAGCTTATGACATGAAATTAGGTTTGTGTTTCTTTCTACTTTTTATATGATTGATTGTTGTATGTTGCAACTGCCCTTGTTTTCATAGAATATCTAGTCACCCTTTTTCTTTTGCATCATTTTTATGATTCTGATGTTAATTTTTAACTAATATATTGTTAGGATAGTTTTTTCACCATTAATTATAATTTATGGTGGATTCTTTCTTAGGGTTACAACGGCTGACTGGGGTATTTGGATTATCTTACTTTATGGACTTATCGGCATATTGACATTTCGAAAAACCCATAAGCTCACTTTTTTTCAACTTCATAAGCCCAAAATTTGACCTTTTTCCAAATCTCAATAAGCTGATAAGCCTATAAAACTAGCTAATCCCAAGCTTCCAAACCACTCAAGGGTGGCCTAGTGGCAAAAGGGTTTGTGGCTATCACTCTAAAATGTGTGAGGCCTCGAGTTCAATTCCTCCTAGGTGCAAACAACCTTAAAGTGGCCACGCCAACCTCCTGAAAAGGGAGGGCTTTGTGGGTTCAAACCCTGTGGATTAGTCAGGCTATGTGTCGGAAACCATGGTTACCAAAAAAATAAAATAATAATAATGAAATTGATTATCACATTGTATAGGTACAGTCATGTTTGGTTGACTTGAATGTAAAGTTCTATTTTAATATTGGTCGAAACGATGGTTAATGAATCCAAACTGATTAGACCGGTTTTTTTAAAAATGCCCCATTTAACTTGTGCATTCCAAAGCTATTTCATTTATAATCAATTCAATAAATTATTTATCACACTAATTTAGTATGACTTATAATAGCGTGGATAGTGTAAACCATGAAATCGAACTATGCCTTTGAGACTTTGACCAAAAGGTTTTTATACTTCAGTTGGGTTAAAAACTTAACCAGTTAATCATAAGAATTCAAAGTTAGCTCATAGTATTAGTCATAATCAATTTGTCCATTTACAACTTGTTGTTTCAAGTTTCTATTTTGACAGATTTATAGTGTAAGCAGGGACGGAGCCACCTTGGGCTTAGGATGGACCAAGGCCAACCCCATTTTTTTACATGTACTAGTAGTATATATATGTTTTGTTGACAAAATTTCTATCAAGCCCACCCAAAATAAAAAATGCCCCTTGTACATGGATATTAGAGACTTTTGTCGTCTAATTTAATAACTGAAAACTGAAACCATGGTTTAAACATGACGTAAGTTCTGTTGTCAGTTCCCTTTTCTCGATTTTTTTTTCAGTTTCTGTTTTGGCCTACCCGAGTGAACAATCCCGGCTCCGTCACTGAGTGTAAGATCATGGCATGCAGAATGTTGCATTGTCGTTAAAATATTATTGAGGTGTGAATATTTACGCAAATTAGTGTAAGGTTATACAAAGTTGATGTTCGTAGGCTCGCTAGTGTATGTTTGAGGTCTACAACGCCAACATAAAAACACATAAATATGTGAATTTGGGTTAGCGTCGCTACTTACTGTCAGGGTTATGCAGTTGGTATAAATATAAATATGGATATCAGAAGGTGTGTGCTCAAACCCCAGTTTTAGTTTGTTTATTTTAAGTACAAGTTTTCTGATCTCATTTGCAAACGGTAATTAGGAAAAAGATGTATGTAGAGAATGATAATAAAAAAAGATCTATGTAGAGGGGGAAAGAAAGTATCATAGTGCCTGTACTCTTGCAATAGCATCTTCACCACAGTGTGAAACCAATTCAGTGTTGTTCTAAGTAATTTTTGATGTTATAAAAGTTGGCATAGTTTGATTTCGTCAGCTATGCTGTTTTTACGTTATCTAGCACCTCTAACTTTTAACTTTTTTTTTCTTTCAGCTACTTCAGCAATTGAATGGTGTTATATTCTGGTTCAATGACCAGCTTTACAGGTTCCTCATCACTATCTTTTATTATATAAAAAATAATAAAAGAGTACTAAAGACTTGATGCAAGTGCTAAATACGAAAAAATGTTGAAAACACCTACAGAAAGAAGCATTGACACACATGCTTGCTGTGTGGTTAAGAGTTTTGTCACTAGTGGTATATCTGGCCACGCCCATTAAAAAAGCTCACCCATTTTGATATATCTGGCAGCCCATTTTACTTATATTTTTTCTGTAAATCTGTAATGCATCCATCTATTGTTTGATGTCGGACATTTCATTAACTTCAGTAATCACACATTCTATATAACAAGTTTTACAGATCTGCGTGGTGTCTTTTACAATAATTCTGTCTACCTCAGAACCAGAAGTACTTTGCAATGCCTGTTCCATTTTGTGCACCATAAGTTCATTTATTTCTTACCTATAACTAACTATCCTTGTAATACCCTTGTGTGTTTAGTTACGGAAAGTTATAAAAATCAATATTTTGGTATATATGTGAATGACCAAACTATCCTTGTTGATTTTTTTTATTTGTTTTGTATAAAACCTGTTAGAATTAAAAAACTAAAGATACATTCAGATCTAGTACAAAACCCAAACAAAATTTAACACAAAAGTAGCAGCAAATCAAGATAATTTCTAGTAGCATCAAAACCCAAACAAAAGTAACCACGAAAATCAACTAATATTAAAAATATTACTGATGCTTAACATGGTATATATCTTTCTTGGTGGAATGAGAAGTGTATGGAGATATTGATGATGAAGAAGCACAAGAGAAATAGCACCGATGGTATTTAAGGAGAAAGAGATAAAGTTTTCCTTATTTTTGAGGGCATTTTAGTCCAAATGTGCATATGAAGCTTCGGTTTTGAAATTCCTTGCCTTTCAAAAGGTTTTAAATACCCTTCATTCAGAGCGCTTCCCAGCATTTTAAATTCTTAGATGGGACCAACCAAACATGCTTATCATAAAATTCTAACTTCAGATATCATAAAATTCCTCCAAATACGGCCAAACAGTCCGTTATAGTTAATCTTTTCCTATTTGGGACTTTTTGCTTGCAAGTATCATCAATTAATTTACTGAAGTGTAATAAGAACCAAACATACAATTTGGTTTATTAGAAATCAATTAATCATTATGATCAAGAACCTTAGAGAAATAGATTAAGCAACACATAGCATGAACACAGATACAAGCGCCGTGAATCAATCAGCAAAATAATAGCTTTAGAACTACCCACACGCATTGCTTCAGTCGTAATATTTATGTCTCTTAATTTGTGTGGATCATACCAAGACTTACTCTTCCACTCTGGAACAGGTATAAGTTTACCCAACCCACTATTGCCCATTCAGAAGTTGAATGAAAAGACATCAATAAATTACCAAAGAAGCCACCTGACGTACAGAAAGGTATTATAGGTAACTGTGTTTTCTTCTGTTACGGCCAAGTTTAGTCAATTTCATGTGTTGATACATATATTTGATGATTGTATTTGAAGATTTCGAAAAAACGACCTCAGTTTTTTCTTCGAGAAGGTTATGGTGCCAAATATGCTATTTCAGTAGGAGAAAGAAACCATGATCTTAGTTTACATAATGCTGGGAACGAACCTTTTTGGTTAGAACCTACACAGGGCTTTATCAGGTAACACTTTGTTTCTGTAATTCTTAATTTCTTACTCTTCCTTTTCAATAAGTACCAAAAAACTTGATTTCAAACGTTATCCAAAATATAAATGGGTTTCATTACACGATGATGACAAATATCGTTGAATGTATGGTACTACTGCAAAGCTTAATATAACTTACCTTTTCTGAGGAAAAGAGAAAAAATCATTACTCCTGTGATATGATCATGACATATGACTTCAAAAGTCCAATAAGTTTATTTTGTATTCTAAAGATAAATCAGAACATAAAACTTTTAATGAATGATTAAAGGAATTAAATTTCAGGAGTGTAAAGTCTTTATTTGCCTTTCTTGCGGAGCAGCCTAGCCAGCTGAAGTACATAGAGTGGCCAGGTTTCCAAAATACGGTTAGTGTTTATAATGTGCACACGTGTTTTTTTCTATTATGGTCTTTTATCTTATCTACACGTAAATTTACTAGAAGTTAAGAGGTTATTTTATGCCCGTCATCTGTGTAAGGAATTTGTACAAATTTTTTTTGGCTTTGCTCTTTTTAATAACAAATGTCTTATAGACCCAGATATGCATCATTCGATAGCAATCATGATACACGTCTCATTATTCAAGAACCATGAGTAGATGTTCTTTGCCATTGACATTGCAAACAGGGTAAAAGTTACATTGTTGGGTTTATTTGGATAACTAGTTATCGCACGATACTAATTTCTTACACAGATGAAATATGTCTTTTGGTTTTGGATCAAACCTGTTAGTGTTGAAAATTGAAATTGATGATACAAATGCTTACAGGTTAAAGACAAATAATGTTGTATGCATTGGACCCATGAATATTGCAACGTCTAATGTAGTTTGATTAACATGTTTGATTATTTGTTAAACATTCCAAATAGATTAACAACAAAAAAATTATTCTGTGGAATTGTGTCAGTCTTGAAGGCCATCAAATAAGTTAAATGATGATAACTGCAAGTAGTAGATTCTAATTTGAATTTTTCCCAACACGTTTAATGGGTCGGGTAAAAAAATAGATGAAAAGGAAATGATATAAGAATTGTCTATACATTAATTTGAGTGCATTTAACCTCCAAAATTGTTTTTTTAATCAAATATGGATTGTTTTTTTCAATACTATACTTAGAGGTGGCAAATCTTGCCCATTTGGTAATTCATGGACTCTTTTTGGCACCTTTTTAAAAGTTATGGGGCACTTTTTGCCCATCAAATTATTATTGATGGGCACTTATGGGCACATGTAAAGCACCAAATGGGCGCTTATGGGCACATTTAAAACACTAAATGGGCTACCCGGCGGGTCTTCTCTATTTAATAGTTGTTTCTGCATGTCACTTTTCAGCTTTCAAACACGTATTATTATCCTTGATTTATATGCGTTTGTATGTTTTCGTCAGGTTTTTTAAGTTTTCGTCCGTTTTTTACGATTTAGCTCGTTTTTTTACGATTTCGCCCTTTTTTTATGATTTCGTCCGTTTTTTACGATTTCGTCAGTTTTTTTACGATTTCGTCAGTTTTTTTTAAGATTTCGTCAATTTTTACGTTTTCGTCCGTTTTTTTACGATTTCGTCCGTTTTTTACGATTTCGTCAGTTTTTTACGATTTCGTCAGTTTTTTTACGATTTCGTCAGTTTTTTTACGTTTTCGTCAGTTTTTTTACGTTTTCGTCAGCTTTTTTACGATTTCGTCCGTTTTTTTACGATTTCGTATGTTCGATAGTTTTTTACGATGTTCGTGTCAGTTTATTATCGATTTCGTCAGTTTTTTACGGTTTTCGTCAGTTTTTGTTACTGTTTTCGTCTGCTTTTTTACGTTTCGTCCGTTTTTATTACGATGTTTCGTCTTTTTTTTTTTACGGGTTTCGACAGTTTTGTTTACTGTTTCCCCGGGCAGTTTTTTTTACGTTTTTCGTCCTCATGTTTTTTTCGATTCCGCCGTTTTTTTCGATACGATTTCGTAGTTTTTACATGTTTTGATCAGAGTGTTTTCTGTTTTACGTTTTCATACGTTTTTTCTATTTTGCGTCGCAGTTTTTTTACGTTTTGTCATGACTTTTTATGATTTGTGTCCGGTTTTTTAAATGATGTATAGTCCTTTTTATTTTCGATTTCATGTCAGAATTTTTTTAAGATTACTATGGTTCTCGAATTAGTTTTTTTATCGTTCTTGGTCCGATTTTTTTCGTATTACGGCCCTTTTTTGTTGTTTTACGGTTTTGCAGTTGATTTTTTATGCTGTTCGTCTAGTTTTTTTACTTACGTTTTTCGCTCGTTGTTGTTCCTGTTTTTCATCCGTTATTTTACGTTTTTGTCTTGTTTTTTTACGATCTTCGTATGGTATTTAACGAGTTATCGTATTTGGTTTAATGATTTTGTTGGTTTTATCGATTTTCGTCTGTTTTATTACGCGAAAAAAATGAAGACATCGTGAAAAAATAATAGTGGCGAAATCGTATACAAATAACTGAAATCGTAAAAATGCGCGAAATAGTATAAAAATAAAGAAGCAATCATGAAAAACGGTTACGAAATGTTTTAAAATACGGCACGAAATCGTAACAAAACTGGAAGAAAACGTAAAATAAACAAACGGAAAACGTGAAAAAAACAGCATGTAACAACGTAAAAAAAACAGACCGAATTACATAACAAAACTGACGAGAAATCATAAAAAACGATGTTGAAATCGTAAAATAAGCGGACTGAAAAGTAAAAGAAACTGACTGATTAAACGTAAAAGAGCTGACTGATAATCGTTAAAAACTGAAGAAATACGAAAAAAAATTTCGATTGTCGGAAATGGTAAATAAACAGGCTGAAATCGTAAGAAAAACGGACTGGGCTAACGTAACATAAACTGTACGAATATGTCAAAAAAACGTTACGAAATATGTCTGGAGAAAAAGATGGATGGATCAATCGTATCAAAACTGACGAAATCGTAACAATAACGCGTACGATAATCGTTTGAGAAAAACGGACGATTTCTACACGTAAATTCGTATGAAAATGACGAAAATTACGTAAGACAAAACTGTCGAAATCGTAACAAAACGGATTCTGGAAACCGTAAACATAAACGGACCGAATACTGTAAAAAAATTGACGAATGTCGTAAAAAAAAAAAACAGGCGAAATCGTAAAACAAAGGGACAAAATACGTATTCGCAAAACTGTCGAAATCGTAAAAAAAGTGAGGTCGAATCGCTAAAATACCGGCGAAAAGTAAAAAAGAATTAAATAATATAGAGTTCGCCCAAAATGATAGTCTCTTGTACTCCCATAAGTTGCTCCGCTTTGGCCAGTGCCCGTTTTTTATGTCCCCGTCGATCGTTTTAGCTCGTTTATCCAGTTGCCGTTTTCCCGTGTGCCTCTGCCGCTTCCGCCCTGTTTTTTTGCACTCGTTCTTATATCTATAATTGGTAAGCTATTAAGAATGATTACAAATAGGGCTGCGATGTATTGTTTTGTTTCATCATTCCACTGCGTTCAGAAAGTTACAGTTAAGGCAGCGTCGTTCTCACTTTTGCCTATCTGCTAGTGGTAGTGCATTATGTATGTGACAGTGTATTAGTGTTTTGCTCTGGCAGTTTGTTTTGTGTTACAAGGTGTGATAGGACTTTTGGGGTGTGAAGTTTTATTGGATGCTTTCCCGAACTTTTGGCCCGTGCCCGTTTTAGCCCGTGCCCGTTTTAGCCGGTTGCCCGTTTTGCCCGGTGCCCGTGCCCGCCCGCCCGTTTTGCCACCTCTTATACTCAATAATTGGAAGCTATTAAGAATGTTCAAAAAGAGCTTGCGAGTCATCATATCCACAGCGTACAGAAAGTTACCCGTTAGGCAATGTGTCCATTTTGCCACCTCTAGGTAGAGCATATGTATGTGACAGTTGGATTGTGTAAATCTCTTGCATATTTTTTACACTGAGAGATGGCTCTTTGGGTTGCAGTAAACTATTGATTCTAACCCGGCCATTCTGTGTGCAGGTAAAGACTGCTACCCTAACTCTTGTTCTTGTGGCAATGCTTATTGTTGTGTTATCCTCTGTTGAGTCTGGTCTCTGGTATTTGGTTGCCTTGATTCTGAGGAAACCCGCATGATCATGCTACAATTTGGGATCAAATTCTTGGTGATTTTAATCCAAAGCCACAACAGCACACACAGATGTTTGTTTATCCAGCTGATAATGATATATTCTATTCGGTACACGTAGACATGTGTTGCAACATCTATTTGTTGAGGTTAGAGCATAAAACAAGTGAGGCTATCGGCTGCGTGGCTAAATGTAATGTACATGATTTAATGCAAGTTGTGAAAATCTTTCGAGGGAATTGATGTGTGTGTTAATTAGAATAATCAGGTGGTGTTTCTTTTAGGTTCACCATACAGGTGGTTGGTTCACTGAATCCATACCTTCCATTTTGTTTTCTTCATTGACCAGCAAAGCATACTTTTATCAAGCTTTGCATCTCATGTGAATTATATGGTTTTGATGTGGTAAATGAATGAAACGAAATGATGGCACAGTAATGCACTTGTATAATTCAAACATGTGTGTACTTAGAGTGAAACCCTTGCTAGGTTTATATAAATGGCTTACTTAGCAACCCTTAACCATCTTATATATCGAGTCTTAAACACCAATAAGACATATGAGGTGATTATTAAACTTACTGAAGCCGAAATAGTTGACGCCAACCTGTTTAATTGCTCTCAAGTGTAAAAAACAAAAACCAAAGATTTGATTTTATAAGATACAATATGAGTGATTGTAACTTGCTGAAAATCCATATTATATTATTGGTTGAAAATTCTACTATGATCACAGAGTGCTTTAGGAGCCAAACTCAGACCCAAGCTCAAACTCATCTCGACCTATATACGTCCATAGAAATCAAGCAATACAACCACTACTTTTAAAGCTTGTCAAATCAAAACACAAACAGAGCCCACCATTCCTTCCAGTAGCTTCATTTACATGAGCTCAACCTCAGCTTGGTTCAACATTCGCCTAGTTTAGTCACGGTTTCTTATGTCACACAACAGCAACAAAGAAAACTAAATGTCAGACATACACTACTTTTTGTACCATACTTTCTCTTCCATCTAAATTTGTTTCAATTCCAAAAACAACACCGAGTTCTAACGACCAAAATGGCTTCAATTTCTAATGTATGTCACCTTCTTCAGCGGGGATCTTTTGCTAAACAACCGATTAAGTCAGTTATGTTTCTATTCTACATAAAAGGATATAATGGTTACAAGAACAAATGGGTTCTAAGTGAAATTCTTGGTAAATTTACCGGTATTGCCAACAGAGAATGTGAGAAACACCAGTCACAAGTCTATGTACTCTCATGAACCTAAGTTGTTTGTCAATACACCATGTGACTTCTCTTGCATATCAACTCTATGTGGTGGTGCCTCACCTTTAGAGATATTGAAAGCTCATTTCTGTCTTTCAGCAGCCTGCAAGAGACGTTAAAATAAACTAATTAGCATAATTACAAATACTATGGTAGCTTTTGTTAAGTAATCTGGAAGGTAAATATGGGTACAAGTGTAGGTATAGTATTTTAATACCATTATTGGTTTGACAGTGGGTTTTAATAATAAAATATGAATCTTTGCACACCAAAAAAGTTTCTTGCCATCTACATTAAAAACAGAACACTGCATATATGCAGAAGGTAACAAAACCTCCATAACTACCATGGTCTAGTTGACTTTATAAATATTAGGCCATTCCATAAACATTAGACCCAACCAAGACAAAGCAGAAGATAAACATAATATCCAACAGTAAACGAGATCAACAGTAATACGAGATCTACAGAAATATAAACAAATACTGAAATCCACTTGAACTCAAACCAGCAATTTGAATAACCCCTAAATCCTAAATATCAAGAAATTACTAGAAGCAACAGCAACATGAGAAAATACAAAGGCATACCCATATTGTTAATTCTTATAAGATATAAGATATAAGCAACACAATGGAAGAAGAAATTTAGCGAGGGATATCATGAACCTAACATAGAAATTTTAACAGAACAAGGGCATGTGTTTGTAACTTGAGAATCCACCCTTTTTCTGCCAAGTATGGTGAAATCCCCCTCTTCTTGGGTTTTGTCAAACCCATTCCTTAACAAACATATTCAGCCAATCCCATGCACATTCCTTCAATACTTATCAATGCTAACCCTAATGCTAACTAGAACTTGAGAGAAATCAATCCAAAAAGTTCCACTCAATTTTAGTCTTTACACGTCTCTGTCTTTTTTTTTCTTGTGAGCACCGACGACAATAGAACATTGAATTGCAAGAGACAATGCATTTCTGTTACATTGTCAAAACGATTAAAGACTATCAGATCATTTTTCAGTAAATAAAGAAGGGGCATGGGGCCCAAACAAAGAATGGAAACATAATATGATACGAACCCAAGCCACAAAGCTAGGTGTAAAACTCACTCCAAAAAGCTAGCTCAAAAGAGGAGGGGACGCCTAGACTTTATAAACCACCAACCAATCATTGTTATGATCCCACATCGGCCAAGTATGGGATTCGTTGGTGCTTTATAAAGTCTAGGTATCCCCTCCTCCATTGAGCTAGCTTTTTGGGGTGAGTTCTACACCTAACTTGTGGCTTGATACGACCTAGTATGTGATGGGTTCGTATCAATTGGTATCAGAGCTAGCCTAACCTTTCGAGGTTCACTCGGAGTGTTGGCCTACGGAGTGGTGGCTTTGACCTGAAAAAAGAAGGATGCCAACCATGACGGTACATAACTGTGACCAACGAGCTCCGAGTGGTGGCCTGAACCAGAAAGAGGGGTGCCAACCGTGACCAACATAGCCGTGACCAACGAGGACGTTGGTTCTTCAAAGCGTGGGGTATTGTTACGATCCTAAATCGGTTAAGTATGAGATTGGTCGGTGGTTTAAGCCTAGGTGTCCCCTCCTTTGAGCTGGCTGTTTGGAGTGAAATCTACAACCAGCTTGTGGCTTGATGCGACCTGGTATGGGATGGGTTTGTATCAATTAGTATTGGAGCTAGCCTTACCTTTGAGATTCCAACACTCGAAGGGGTGACTTGGACCCGAAAAAAAAGAAGGGTTGTGACCAACATAGCCGTGACCAACGAGCTCGGAGTCTTATTGTATCATAATACTCCGTACTAAATAACAATTTGAGGACCATATTGCACAAGTTCAATACAAGCTGACGACGCTTTTACATTCTACATTCTTATTAGCGACGGCTTATTGTACTTTTATCTTTTTAGATCTCTTAATGTCTATCATCAAGAAAGCATGGAATAAAACTAATTTCACATATTTTGGCATTTGCAAAAATTAGATATAAGGCGGTTTCTTTCTAAAATCATTAAACCTGCATTATTGATTGTTTTATATTATTAACAACGTGATGCTAAAAAAGGAAAGGGTTACTATAAAAAGGGAGCCTTTACTTTGAAGTCAGACATACAGATTATCACGATGTCCAGCTTAAATGCTTATCAATGCCCAAAGGTATTCCTAAAACTTGTAAGTGCTGCCCTAATTGTGTAGCTAACGCAAGCATGCACACATTTACAATAACTCTGCTTACCCCGAGGCAGCGTGAAGCTAGTGGTAAGACTAGCCGTTGCTTGACACCCCCAACCAGCCCATCTATATGGAGTCTGAGCCCATGGTCATATACTCATATTATTAGTTAGTTTTGTGCATGTTTGTATCTTCCACTTAGAATGTTTTAATAATATTTGCTTCATGTTTTCGATCTAGTATATGCGTGTGTTAACAAAGAGTATATGTGTATTCCCTACACGCACCAACATATCTCATGTGGTACATGATATCTTACAAATACCACATACAAATTTGTCAGTGCATTAGACAATCATTTTTACATGCAAAAAACTTTCTATTATTGGTGCACAATATTGTTAGAAAACAAAAGAATAGAACACAGCAACCTAAATTTTTTATTATCTAATAAAAGTATGCAAATTTCAAAGGTTTAGTTGATAGGAACAATCAATTAAAACAATTTTTCATGACAACTAAACACCAAAAAGTACGAGTAACTCACAAGGACATTTCTGCCTATACTTAAGCTATCGAAAAAGGTTAGTTATAACTAACAAGAATAAAGAAATTTAAGTGCACGCCATACCTTTTGAAGCTTTTGCAGGACTGAATCTTCAAATGCCTGATATCTAGCACCAACAAGTTCTTCATTCACGAGCGGACCTTCAGATTTCACAGGCTCTCGGGCTGTTGGGAAAGCTGTAGACGTTTCTGGTTGAACGAGTACAACTAGCAATGGATTCGAAAAATCTCCACACACAGCTCTAGTCGCAGCAACCTGCAATAAAACAAAACCCATGGTAAACGCAGTTCAAGAAAATACTTGATATAGCATGACTCAAATTATATTTACTAAAAACTTACAGCTGCTTCTTTAGTAGCCATGACGATAACCGCTGATCCTTTTTTCTTTTTATTCCTAATAACCACATCTTTGACCTCACCAAATGCTTCAAATATCTCCCTTAGACTCTGCGCCGTATACTCGAAACCAGCATTCTCCCACGAAGCTCTAAGCATCTTCTCCATATCGTCCACATTAGCACGTCCACCCGCGCTACTCCTTTCACCACTTACAGATTCCTTCTTTAAAGGCGTAGACGCTTCAGCTGAATAAAAATTCATTTTATTGGCATGCATTTTACGGATTCTATCAACTTCTTCTTTAAATTTTCTAGCTATAATCTCCTCTTCACTTCTAGCTTTAGCAGTCGTATCAGAACCATAAAAAGAAGCCCGCTCTCTTTCGTCAAGATCAGACATCATTCTCCTACGCTTGGAGTCATGTTGTAATTCGCGTTGACGTTTCTGCTGTTTTGCTCGAAGCAGATCATCAAAAAGTTTCCTACCCTTTTCATCCTTAAGAATCTGATATGACGTCTGCAGCTTTTGAAAATTGGCAGGTGCATTTGGGTCATCAGGTCTCTTGTCCGGATGCAATTCCAAAGCCTTTAAGCGGTACGCTTTTGTTATTTCTTTCTCTGTAAGTTTGGATCCTTCTTCGCCAGATGGCAATCCAAGGACCAAATAATGATCGATGTCAGCATCCATATCTTTTTCTACCTTCAAAAACAATAAGTAAACAAACAAGTTAGTAACCATCACGATCAATAAGCTCACAATCTTACAAATTTTAATGTTAGATGGCTCTTCATGAAGTACAAGGGTGTTTATCATAATCAGACAGCTTATTCAGTCAGACAGTTTCAGATTGCTTATTCATTCAATTCAATCAAATTCAGCACTTCAGTCCGTT
The DNA here is from genome assembly GCA_026074375.1 of Tanacetum coccineum. Lineage (NCBI taxonomy): Eukaryota > Viridiplantae > Streptophyta > Magnoliopsida > Asterales > Asteraceae > Tanacetum > Tanacetum coccineum. The sequence goes on from BQNB010023561.1 coordinate 54,788, forward strand.
AAGTGCTCAGCAGTTCAGTCAGTTAGGTGCTAACTGCGTACAGACGATAGTTTTCAGATCTAGTTATAAATTTGATAAGAGCTTATTCAGTTTCTTAAAACTGTTTATTATCATTCAAGAGACCTGATGAGCTTATTCACTCGTTTTTGGGCAAGAACATGTTTTTTTATCATTCAAGAACTATAATAAGTGTTCCTAAGGCGTTTATAAACATGAACAAATGATTATAACACAAGTATAAGTAATTTTCGCACCTCATTCGCTTGTATCAAACCATACACATTCGAAAATAAGCCACGAGTCTTGCTAAGTGATCCTAAGGCATGTCTAACCATGTACGAATGATAAAAAAACAAACTAACAATCAATCTTGATGATCATTCGCATCCCAAAATCACTTAAAAACACAACCAAATCAACGAATTGTTAAAAACTGTTTTAGCATGAGACCTATAACTACAAGAGCCCCATGTTAATTTCATGATTCAATTACTTTAAATTTTCAAGAACCCTAATTCGTTTAGGAGTGATTTTGAAAGAAACAAAGCAATTAATTCCTTTTGGAAGTTAGTTAAAGGCGTGATTATAAACAACTTTTGTGCTTTACCTTTTAATCAAAAACAACTCTTGATGCTGTTTTGGGGACTAGCCAACCACGAAAGGAGGAGGAGGGAGGGAAAAAAATTTGTTAAGAGTACAATTGTAGGTCCGAAGTTAGTCTTTGTAGGAAGACTATATCACGTGCTAATGCGGAATCTTAACACAAGTACTAAAAGGAACACAATGTAAAACTTTGCTATTTTCTATTGATTTCTATTAGGGTTCTATATGTCAAACACTATGCCGTAGGGTTCCTTTTATACACCAAGGAAACCCTAATGGGCTTTACAAACACGTAAAAGAATAATGCATATCTTTTCCTAAGATATCTCTAAGATAACTATTATAACTATTCTGTTACATAAACAGTCTTAACTAGACAAGGCAAGTACTAACTATAGTAATGTCAGACTTAACTTAGTACTGACAGACTTAACTATGTCTACCAGACTTAACTCTATAACTACCAGACTTAAGTCTGTTTACAATAATTCCTAACAATCCTCCCCTAACTTGATCTTCACTTGTGAACTTCAAGTTTCTTTGAATATCTTCATTATGAGCTTCCTGAGGATGTTGTGAGCATTATCTTTGGAATTATTTTTGAACTGCAACATGATGATTGTCTTGTATGAGCACTTTCTTGATTTCTATCAGCAACTCTTTAAAGCATCACTACTTGATATTTGCAGCATCTAACCTTGCAAATATCATGACCAACACTTCACAGCTACATGTACTATCTCTTCAGCAACATTGACTATATGTACATCAGATCATAAAGTTTCAGTCTATTCTCATCACATCTAGGTGTGTTAACTCCTGAGAGAGGTGAATCATTGAAAATTTAAATGGATTTGATGTCTCTTTACCAGTTAGCCATTAACCCTAGAGTAGCCAATGTTTGGTTCATAAACCATAGTACATTGATAATCATTTCAACTCTTAGTACGTGAAACATGGTGAGTTGAATTACCATATGATTTTTAGCAAATCATCAGCTATCAACGGATTTGAATACTCTTTACCAGTAGCCGTTTGCTCTAATTGCGCGCGTTTAAAAAGATTTCTTTCTTTTGGAAGAATAATGCACTGACAGTTACATTTTTCTTGTACTTGGTAAGGCACTGGGTGTGTACTAAGAGTATACAGTACACAACCCATTTTATGAGTTAAAAACCTTTAAATGTTTTGTAAAATAGCCTATGATCGGAAAATTGTTGTCCCGTTTTGAAGGAAAAGTTATCTTTTTGGCTGATATACTTTCTTTAAACTTGAAGTTTGTTGGGGTAATGGGGTATTCCTTAACTTAGTACTGTTAGGTATATACTTAGTACCGATAGTTATAGTTAGTACTGACAATATAAAGTGTTAAGTATTGCTCAGATAGTTAGTACAGTTAGTACAAAATAGTTAGTACCGTTTAAGAGATATGTATGAGATATTGTAGGAAAAGATATGTATTATCTTTTACGCGTTTTGTAAGTCTGTTAGGGTTTATCCTTGGTCTATAAAAGGAACCCTACGGCATTAGAGAGATGATACACATTGATAACACACAGATCTCATCTCATACAATCATATCTCATAGTTAGTAATCTGTAATCATATTAGCAGATTAATAGAAATCAAAGTTTAGTATTCATTATTCTTCTTAATACTATTGTGTAGATTCCGCATATACAATAAGTATTCATAGTCAGTGTTTCTCTATAGTCAATCTGTATTTATACAAGTTGGCTATCACCCTTAGCAGGCTATAAAGATCTGTTCAGTTTGGGACTCACAAGTGGTATCAGAGCCTGTGAGAAACGCTGAGTAAGAAGAACCAAAAAACAAAACAAAGCTTTTATAAACCTTTACCTTAAACAATCACATCTATGGCTGGAGAAGATGATCAAAACATTAACAACCAACCACCAAATCCACCATCACCAACACAACAAACTCCTCACACTATTTCAACCATCAAACTTCCTATTCTCAAGAAGGGAGAATATGACATATGGGCCATGAAAATGGAACATTATTTAGTCCATACAGACTATCATATCCGGGATGTTATACAAAATGGAAATGGTCCTGTATCAATCACCACAGATACATAAGGTCAAATCAAGGTTCTGCCTCCAAGGACTGCAGAAGAGATCTTAGCCAGAGAAAGAGAATGAAAAGCAAGGACATCTTTGCTTATGGCTTTACCAGAAGATCATCTTGCTAAATTTCATAAAATGACTGATGCAAAAGAGATGTAGGAAGCCATCAAATCTATATTTGGAGGAAATGATGAATCAAAGAAGATGCAGAAGTATATTCTAAAGCAATAATTTAAAGGTTTCTCTGTATCAAACTCAGAAGAACTACATAAAGGCTATGGCAGGTTTCAAAGTCTTTTTAGTCAATTAGAGATTCATGGTGCAGGCGTCTCCACTGAGGATGCAAATTAGAAATTCCTTAGGTCTCTACCTTCTGCCTGGTCTCAAGTTTCCTTGATCATGAGGACCAAGCCAGGAGTGGACAGTCTCAGCTTTGATGATCTGTATAATAATCTAAGAGTCTTTGAGAATGATGTTAAAGGCTCTACTGCATCATCCTCTAGCACGCAGAATGTGGCATTTGTCTCTAAGAACACTAGCAGTACTAATGATGTTAGTACCGCTTATGGTGTTTCTAATCCTTCTGGTCAAAACTCACAATATGAACATGCTTCATCATATTCCTTACTTGCAAATCAATCCAGTTGCCCTCAATTGGATCATGAAGATTTGGAACAGCTTGATGAGTTTGATTTAGAAGAAATGGACTTGAAATGGCAGGTGGCCATGATTTCAATGAGAATGAAAAAGTTCTACAAAAAGACAGGTAGAAAGCTACAATTTGATGCCAAGGAACCGGTTGGTTTTGATAAAACCAAAGTCGAGTGCTATAATTGTCACAAGACAGGGCATTTTGCTAGAGAGTGCAGAACCAAGGGAAATCAAGATAGTAAGAGGAGAGATGCTTGGAACTCTGGAAATAAGGATGGGAGAAGATCTGGTAAGCAGGAGGACTCTAAAGCTTTGGTGACTGTTGATGGAGAAGGCGTTGACTGGACCAGTCACTCAAAAGAAGAAGAAGATTATGCTTTGATGGCTTGCAGCAGTTCAGGCTTAGACACAGAGGTAACTTCTTGTTCAAAAGAATGTAAAGAGTCTTATGCTAAACTTAAAAAACTGTATGATGAACAAAGAGCACAACTTAGTGATGCAAGCATAGAAATAAAGGCATATACTCAAGCTTTAAAGAAAGTTGAAGCACAATTAGTTGTTCATCAACAATGTCAACTTTGGTATGAGGAAAAGATAAGGTTTATAAAAATAGACTTAGATGATAAAACTGATGTCCTTACATACTATAAGAAACTATTGGCAGAAGCTGAGAAAGAAAAAGAAGATTTAAAAGCTAAAGTAGAAAAATGGCACAACTCTTCTAAAAATCTTGGCAAACTGCTAAATACACAGATGAGTGCTAATGATTAATTTAGGCTTGGTTATGGGGATTACAGATATGATGGCATCTTGATTTATGAAAATGAAGTTTTACAAAGTGTATTTATGAATAAGGAAGGTGATTTAGAAAATTAGCCTTTGTATGATAGGTTTGTTACAGCAGACGGAATGCATGCTGTACCCCCACCTATGACAGAGAATTACATGTCATATGGACCTGATATTGAAATAGATTACTCACAATTTACATATGGTCCAAAACAGTCTCAACCTAGTGAATCTGAAACCTAAACCAGTGACTTTGATACTTGTGAATCAAATTGTAGTGATGAAACACATGAATCTTTGCCTGAACCAGCTGTCAATGAACCTAAAGTAGTTAGTCAACCTAAGGTTTGGTCTGATGCTCCTATTATTGAGGAGTATAAATTAGATAGTGAAGATGAGCATGTGTCTCTACCAACAGAAGAATAGGAAACACCTAGTTTTGCTAATTAGCAAGTAAAAACTCCTAGGGAAACTGTTAAGAATCAATTCACACATAGTAAAAATCCTAAAGTTGACAAGAAAGGGTTGGGATATGGGTTTACTACAAAAGCATGTTTTGTATGTGGAAGTCTTAGTCATCTTATTAGAGATTGTGATTTCCATGAAAAAAGGATGGCTAAACAAGCTGAGTTAAACAATAGGATGAGGAAGAAGTCTAGTCAAAGGGAGATTAGGCCAATTTGGAACAATGTGCAAAGAGTGAATCATAAAAACCAATTTGTTCCTACAGCAGTACTAACTAGAACTGGCAAAATTCCAGTTAATACTGCTAGAGCTAGCGGTACTAATAATGTTAGTACTGCTAGACATAATTTTAACAGACAGGCAGTACCAACTAATGCTGCTATGAAAGTTAATACTGTTAAGCCTATTGTGAATAATGCTAGACCAAAGGGTGATTTTCGTAAATCTGTTTCACCTTTTAGAAAGTCATTGAATAAAACAACAACACTTAGAACAAATTTTTCATATCAAAAAGTTAATACTGCTGAGGTAAATGCAGTTAGTGCTGTTGGGGGAAAAAGGGAAACTGCTGTTAAGCCCTCAGCAGGTTGTAATTGGAGACCAAAAAGACATTACTGGCACAAAGTCTCCAAATACAATGGTGGATCAAGTCCTAGAAATTATGCTACTTTTAAAGATCCACTAGGCAGACCCAAGTCCAAAAAAGATTGGGTCCCTAAGAGAAACTAATCTGTTAGCCTCAAAATATTAAGCCGAACTGGAAGTTCGTTCATTACGTGTACGAGTCTCGGTCATTTAATTAGTTAATGTTGTAATAGGATAATATCGGGAATCGGGCTCGATAGTTAATCTAATTATGTATATGTTTCGGGTTTAAACCCAAGCAAAACCCGAGCCCGGGTCCTAGTCAATTATCCCGATCGTCACATAATGTGTCGGGGTATATATAAACTCTTTTCTATTTAGAAAAGAGTAAGTTGTTCATTTTCTAAATTAATTCCTTTTCCTATATTCTCTCATCTCTCTCTCTCTTCTTTCTCTCTCTAGAACAACTCATCTCCTCATCTCTTTTCTTGATCTAATTTCGTGTTTAAATATATGAAGTGAAGTGTTACGGGATCCTACAATTGGCATCAGAGCTTCAAGGGTGGATTTGTGTTTGATTCTTGTGGTTGATTAGCAAATTTCGTGGCTTATTTTGGTTCTAAAAGCCCACGGCTCAAAAAGCTTATTTGGGCTTAATTTGTTGGTTAATCTTGTGGTTTTTCTTGTTACTAATGCTAAAGAAGTTCATGTGTTGCCACTACAAGTGATTAACAAGGCTCAAGTTCGAAATCAAAGCCAAAAAGGTTCGAATTATTTTATGTTCTTCGTGGAGAGTTGCCTAATTTTGGACGATTCTCAAAGAAATACGAGTTAAGGTGTGTTTAAACTTGATATACACACTTAGTATTGCATGTTAGAGCCTTGATTCGTGGATAGAAAAGCTTATTTGAGTGATTTTGTCAAATTCGACCTTGTGTTCATCGTGGAGGGTTGCTTATTTAAGTATTTGTTCTTCACGGCGGTTTGACTAGCTAGGGGACAAGATCCACGATTTAAGGAAATAGTCAACGGCGGTTTGTTGACCACAGTGGCGAGTTGTGTTTTATATTAATAAAATATTACACGACGAGTTGTTGAAACCAGGTGGCGATTTGCATTGTATTGTGGCGAGTTGACAGGTTCCAAGGCGAGTTGCTTATAATATTGAGATAAAATCAAACGTTATTCTGCCCAAATTAAAATCACACGACGGTTTGCTTATTAAAACCCCACGGCGACTTGTTTGAGAAGGCGGTTTGATTAGAAAGGTTGGCAGTGAGTTGTACAACTTGAAGGCGGTTTGAATAAAATATAGGACGGCGAGTTAGTAATAGTCTAGGAGGCGAGTTACCAACTGGCAGCGGTTTGCTTTATTTTATTGCCGGCGAGTTACTCAGTTTCAACGGCGGTTTGCTCAACACCTAACGCAACGGTTTGATATAAAAAAAAGAGTATCCAGACGACACCCTTTTTAGCGACACTTTTTTACGGAAAAATTAAGTAAAATATAATTTTTTTCTATAGCCTTTTTAGCTTATTTTTACACAAACTTTAGATTTTGGTAATAAGGTAATTTTTTTTTCATAATCCAACTGTGCCGAATTCCAAACAAATCATGAAACCATAAGCCAAAACCAAAACCATCAACAAGGACTTAAACTGCATTAATCATACAAGAAACAAACCTCAACAACAAT
>BQNB010023562.1:3129-57493 GCA_026074375.1 Tanacetum coccineum
AAATTGATCTTATGCCGATTAAACTAGGTAGTTTCAACGTTGACATCGGTATGGATTGGTTATCCAAGTATCATGCTAGAATCATCTGTGACGAGAAAGTCGTCCACATCCCAATCGATGGTAAAACATTAATCATCCGACTTGATCGAAGTAAAACTCGACTAAGCCTCATATCCTGTTTAAAAACCGAAAGGTATATATTCAGGGGATGTCAAGTTTTCATAGCTCAAGCAATGGAGAAGAAATCTGATGAAAAACGACTGGAAGACATACCAGTAGTCAGAGAATTCCCAAAAGTTTTTCCTGAAAATCTACCTGGCCTTTCCCTAGTTCGCCAAGTAGAATTTCAAATCAATTTAATTCCAGGAGCAACACCTGTAGCCCGAGCACCTTACAGATTAGCTCTTTCAGAAATACATGAACTGTCAAACCAATTTCAAGAGTTAGTAGACCGAGGTTTTATCCAACCAAGTACTTCGCCTTGGGGAGAGCCTGTCTTATTTGTTAAAAAGAAAGACAAATCTTTCAGAATGTGTATCGATTACCGGGAGTTGAATAAACTTATTGTAAAGAATCATTACCCATTACCCAGGATCGATGACTTACTCGACCAACTTCAAGGTTCGTGTATTTACTCGAAAATCAACTTAAGGTCGGGTTATCATCAACTGAAAGTAAGGGATGAAGATATTTCCAAGACTGCTTTCAGAACAAGATACGGACACTATGAATTTCAAGTGATGCCATTTGGTTTAACTAACACACCTACTGTATTCATGGATCTCATGAATCGTGTGTGTAAACCATACTTGGACAAATTCATAATAACATTCATCGATGATATTCTTATCTATTCTCGTAACAAAGAAGAACACGTAGATCATCTGAGAATAATTTTGGAATTACTCAAAAAGGAGGAATTGTATGCCAAATTCTCCAAGTGTGATTTCTGGATCAGTATCGTGCAATTTAATGTCTCATTATTCTTCTCATGATTTTGGAAAATCATACCGCCAAGGAAACATCTTCTACTTAACACCGTTTTGATATCATGTTTTATGCTTAAGTAGGATGATTTATAATCATCTTATTGAAATGAATTAGGACGCTTCTTCATTTGAATAAGGAAATTATAAACCACCGAACTATAAATTTATAAATTCTCAGTTACAAGGATTGGGACGCCTCTGTTTGTAAATGACAAATTATAAATGAGTGAACTTAAGTGTATGGCATTCGTACAAACAATTCTCTTTCAATCCGTTTGTACAAATAATTCTTTTTTGATCATTTAATCATTATCATTATTACCATCATACAAATAAGTCTCTAGACTTCTTTCGATTTGTAAATTGTTCACTCGATTATTTACAAACATCACTCCATCATTCAACTAAATCTCGGGACGAGATTTCTTTAAGGTTGGGGGACTATAACAACCCGTAATTTTCATCAATGTAATATCCATCTATTATATATATACCACCTTTTTACAGGGAAATTTTTGCTTTATCTCATTATGCAACGTAACTTGCATCTCTAAAGTAAACGAGCTCACGCAACCTCTACCAATGCCATCTATATCTATGTTTATATCATGTAAACATCCTAATATGTCAAGTCTATGCCCTAATATCATTTTTACCAAATAAGCTATCCGTTTATCATACCATTTACAACGTTAAATCAAAACGGACTTTAAACGTTAAACGTTTATATCAAAACCCTAATTACATGTCAAAACAAGTGTACAAATGTTCAAAGCATGTGTACAAGTTACAATCACAAAATTTTGAATATCTTTTCCCTCCTAAACCCTAGTACAACCTTCTAAAGCTCAATGTACAAGTCAATTGTGCATGAAATATAAACTAGGTCATTTTACCATCATTTTCATTCTAGATTTCGTACCACCTCTTTAGCACAAGGTACAAACACCCAATGCACAACTCATAAACCCTAAACCTAATCCTTAAATCATTCTAAACCCTAATCCTAAAACCCTAATTCATCTAACCCTAAACCAAAATCATAAAACCAGAGCAAACCCATTACACCTTAAACTAGTTCATAGTTTTCGAATCTGATCCGTTAATAAACATATGTTGGGCAAATCAGTAGAGTTTCTGGTATTAAGTAAAGTTAAAAATAATTAATAATAAAAGACACTAGGTTTGTAGCCCTATGTATTGTGATCATTTTGCGGATTGAATCACCCCGATTCGAACGTCGGATGAATTAGTTATAGCCGAAATGGCAAAGGTGCGCAAATTCTGCACACCTGTAGTAAATGGCTGTTATCTCTAGATTTTTGTATTAGTACCACCCCTGATTTGTAAGACTAAGTTTGTTCGTAGAGACTCAAATATCTACCATATCACTGGTTTGAGGTTGTCAGAAATTTCGTTGTAAATGGCATAACAAATTACCGGGTCTGATGTTGGCTGTTCACCAAAACATCAATGTATAAACTAAATAAACACCTCAAGCTCCTCCATGACTCACCACCACCTTCATCACCATGACCTCACCATCACATCACCATCACTCCAGCACCTTACAAGCACCTCCATCACCACCTTGTCACCCAACTTGGCCACCAAGTCTCAAACCCTAGTCATCACCTTAGCTCCCTCCTAGCCTTCCCACCTTTCAATCATACTATCCTAGCTTGTTATGTCATCATCATAGCTGCCATGAATTCACCTCATATAGCTAGAACACGAAGCAAAACCCTAAACTTGGGGCACTAGGCTTTTTGAGCCCATTATAAGCGATCCATGCAACCCTTTCAATCACACCCTCAAAACTCAAACACACACAATCAAATTGTTATTTTAGCCATTTTCTCTAGCTAGTATTGAAGATCAAGTGAAGTCCCACCCTTAAGTCAGAATTAGAAGCCAAGAATCAAGAGAAAGAAGCCATTGAAGTCGTTTCTAGGCGTACGAACCCAAAAACCCTCATTCGACTCATTTTAGTTCAAGTAAGCTCAAAATCTTGTTCAATAAGCTCATAATCTGTTTTATAATGTTCATAAGACTCTTAAGATCATATATAAACTCTTGTTTAAAACCTTGAATCCTCAAACCCATGTGTTTTTTGTTAAAACCTTAAAAATGACCTGTTTTAATTTTCTAGCTAACGAATCCTTTTTCTAAACTTTTGTTACGTTAGAACATCTTATTTTTGCTTATTCTAATAAGCTATAACCTGTAAATATCATTTGGAACCCTAAAATAAGCTTGCATGGCTTTTTGGACTTGATTTGTAAATGTTTTCATGCATAGGGGTATATATCGTAACTTTCTGAAATTTATAACTAGAGGGGCTGAAAATGTCATTATTCTAAAGTTATAACTATAAGGACCTGTTTTGCCAAGTTCTAAAGTTAAAGGTTTAAATTATATATACTTAATATATAAAGGACTAAACTTGTAAAAGTTTATAAATTAAGGGTATATATTGCCATTTTTGCAAACTTAAAAATATAAAATAAAATATTTTTATATAAATTATAACAACTTTATATTAATATTATAAGACTCTGATTTTATTAAAAACCCGATCATTTATCGTGATTAATCAATCGATCGACACATTATTATAATACATTAAAATAAATTATAATTAAAATAATAAAAATTAATATCAATTTACCAATTAACAGTTTTTCCGTTATTTTTCTTCTTTCATATTTTCTTTGTTTTTCTTTCTTTATATATTTAACGTAATTTATCATCGACTAACTTTTGAAGAAACTTAAAATCTTATCGTATCACGTTACTAGGGAATTTCATGTGAGGGGTTCCATTTGAGTATTTGTTTTGACGAGTTTGCTGGGTTTACGATTTAAAGTGCCCTGACTCCTCAAACGATACTACATGGCCTCTGGATTATGATAGCCCGAACAGTGATACAATATTTCCATAAGTTAATAAATCAAAGTGATACGTTAAACTTTATGAAGTTTTGAAACATAAACCATCACACTAAGACTTGACATATTACCCCAGGTTGCGTGACGAAGCCGTTACTTTCATTTCATATACTTTTGCCATCAATCAGATTTCCCCTGTTAAGGTGAGTTCATAGCCTCGCATTTTAAATCTTTTGAATACTTTATAAACTCGCGAGGGGGATACATGCTTAAACCATGAATGCAAGTGTTTTTTCCAACTGTATACTAGATATATTATTGCCTAAGTACCTTCCACTGCCAATATTTCTTAATCATGAACCATTAGTCACTTGCGAGTGAACGCGGATATTGTGGATAGATCTATCGGTGTATGACGACTCCCGTTGGTGTGCCTATACTTTTGGTACCAATAGAACTATATTTGATAATAATGAGTAACTTTGGCAAGTTACTTTTCCACGAGGACATTTGTTCCTCAACCAATGTCACTATGGTGATTTCCATGTTAATTGTTTGGTTGCTGAGATTTAGGGCAATATAATGTTTTCTATGATAATTGTATCATTGCAAATTATTACTGTCTTAGGGTGTTGTATAATATAAACAACGTAACCCACTGTCTATGATGACTTGTATTCAACTATTTATCATAAACCTATGAATTTCACTCAACCATTGCGTTGACTTTTTTAGCATGTTTATCTCAAGTAATTGAGCAACTTATGGCACGGAGTAGCACGGACTTGAAGATGGCTAAATTGCTATCATTCAAACTTTATGTTTCTAGATTTGGGACCTCTGTTTTTGTAAAACTCTGATTATATTGAATGATAACTAAATTTTCTAAAACTTCTCTTTATGAGTCGTTTTCTATGATTATGTCTGTTGATTCATGAAGTGATATCTCAGATTAGCTTCTGCTGCTATATTTGTCAAAATAGGGGTGTTACATTATTAGTGGGCCAAGATTTTTTTATCGAATACTCAAATGGGCTTAATTGTTAAACAAAATGGCATCTTACGAAAACAAATGATAAATTTTGTTACAGAATCATATTTTATATTGATAGATGGATCAAATGGTGAAGATTGTGTCTAGTTTTGACCATCCAAATATCGTATATAAGATTAGGTTTTGTATAACAAAAATTTTAGTCAAGTGATCAATTATTTCAAAACATGGAAAGGAAACATGAAGTGGAAATACAAATGGAGCTTCAACTGTCTGTGATCATAAAGTTTCTCATGTTTCATCAAAAAGAAAAGTTCAAAGTTTTGAAAAAGCTTGTTTCAAAAACCGTTAAAAAGGTGATTTACGACTATCTATTATACATAATTGGGTAAATGGTCTAAGTCATGTCCGGTTTCGGCCATTTTCTGTATTGAACATAATGAGGAGTGAGTGGCTTAGTGACCATCCAATTTATGTTTCATTAGATTGGTTGTATAATCATTGTTTTCAGACATCTTTGAAAAACTTGTGTTTTGGAAAACTTATCTCAATTTCTAAATCAAAAAGATGTATCATTGTGTCAGAAAGTGGTACTCTTTCACTAAATGTTTTTAAGAATATAAATTTATACTCTTGGATTTATTAAAATGGTTGTCACAAACTTGTGTTTTGCCAAATTGGTATTTTCAAAATCAGAGTATATTTTTATTATTCTTGAAAGAGTATCATTTCACAAATGCTTTTTGGTGAGGAAACTCAAAATAGAAAGAGAGATAAAATCCATACACGAAAAATCAAATCAAAGTATGCTGGAAAAAGAAATGCCAGAGCATACAAAATGAGATTAAAAGAAAAAGACGAATAAAGCGTATGGCATGCGTCCAAAAAAGCAAGAATTGACACATGAGAAAGAAAATGATCAGAATATGCTCAAAAAGAATTGCCATAGCATATAAAAACAGACAGAGTGGAAAGAGAAAAAATGTTATATAAATGTGTATTACATAAATTTTTATCTCATTTCACTAATCATTTCATGTCATCATACAGTATTCCACATGGCTCAACAAGTAATTCCAGCTGCTCAACTTGTTCCAAAATTTCATACAATCGAGAGATGCAACAATTACACGGTGATGCAGAGTATTCCATGCTCTCCTGGATGCAAGATTGTTGGGCAGATTCTACTTGATCATCCACTGCTGATGTACCTGTTGTGTACTTACAACAATTTTGGAGGACGGTAAGTAAAGTACCTGGTCCTGAAGAAACGATCAAGTTTATGCTGAATACTCAACAGTTTGTTTATACTGTAGATATATTCTGAGATATTCTTCAGTTGCCAGTGGAAACTCCTGATAATCCATTTGTCGCACCAATCAACATTGAGACTATTGAAGTTTCCATGAACAAGGTTGGCTATCAAGGTGTTGTTGATAAAGTGATCGCTTTCTACACGAAGAATCTAGCTCAACCATGGCAAACAATGTTCAATGTGTTTAACCGCTGCTTAACCACAAGAACATCTGGACATGATCAAACCAAGATCAATATTCTTCAACTGTTTCATGCCGTGATCAATCATACAAATTTTGATTATGCTACTCTTCTATGGTGGGATTTCATGAACAATGTGAAACAAAAGAAAGAAGCCATCCAGTATCCTTGATTCATCAAGCTTATAATTGCTGATTTAATGAAGAAATTCCTAAACGGATTAAAGAGGATTATCATTCTATCAAAGTATACACTATTGGGGATGTGTGTGTACGAGGGATGCTGATTTCGAATGTGTTTCTAACTAAGGAGATCTGTGCCACTGATGACTTTAAGGAGTATCAGACGGTGTTTATGAAGGTAGATGTTCCAATGAATCAATCACAACCGATTGTTTCTACCCAAGGAATGCATAGGTCTACACCTAGAGCCCATAGGACACCTACCCTTACTGCTAGTCCTCAGGAGAAGAAGAGGAAGTAGACTGCTAAAGAATCAAGTTCACCAAGGCAATCACACAAAACAACCATCAAAAGGAAGAAACCAAGTACAACTCCAATTCTACCTCTCAGTGATGATAGAGAGAGAAATGAAATTGCTGAAGCCACTCTTTTAAGTCTTACTTTACACAAAACTTCTTTAGCAGCTGAAGCACAAGAAAATATAGCTAAAGTACAAAAAAAGTTGGCAGAAGAAGAGATTGAAAAGCTGGTTGAAGGTGATGAAGATGAAGAATCATATGCAAGTGAGTTTGCTGATTCAGTTCTTAATGATGATGTTGATGATTCCGGTACTAGGTTAGAGCCCGGGAGTCATAAGGAAAATCCAGAAAAGGTTGATGATGATGATGAAGAGATTAAGAAAGAGAAGAAAGACGATATAGAGATTGAGAAAGAAAAGAAAGATGATGTAGAGATTGAAAAAGATTGAAGTTTTCCCAAGGTTTTTCTTGTACAACAAGCTTATACTAAGATAGACTAAGAATAAAAATGAAAGCTTTATGGTTTTTAAACACCCAAAAGATGAAGATCTTTGTATGTTGTGTTACCAATACACGAACCAAAACAAAACCAAACAAACACGCACACGAAACCTTACTAATCACCCCATGGCTCTTGATACCAATTATAGAATATGTTATTTATCTAACCACTTAACTAATGAATAAGAAACTAAAGAGAGAAAGAAATAGAAAGAAGGTTTCTAGTGAGAGAAAGAAAGAGAGAATATTAGATTAAAGAGTGTGTGTGAAATGAAACCAACCAACAACCTCTCTATGTGTGAAGAGGGTACTTATACGTCTAGTTTGGCCTGCCATGGGCCCTTTCATGGGCTTTCCATGGGCCTTGGACCTTTCTACCTTACTAAGGTTCCAAAAACTATCTAAGACCTATGAGCTACATATATTAGATGTGACTGAGTCTTTTCTCGATTCCTAATAAAGTTGATCCTATAAATGCACAAGAAATGATCTCTAAGGAATTTGCCACCCATGCACCAAAAATAATTGAAGAACTGTTTCGAAAGCACATGCAGCATACAACTCTTAATCGTTATCCAACAACACGTTCATCAACTGCTGGAAAATTAACTGCTGATCTTCAATAACAGTTATATTTGAAAATGAAATCAACACCTCAAGATCAAGTTGTTGATCTAGAATTATGGGAAATTTTAAAAGCTAAGTTTGAAAAGCAATAACTTCTCACATATCATGATGAACATCATAGTAATGTTGATCCTCTTGAAGGGGGAGAAACATGGCGAAAAGATATTTTGTTTATCAAAAGACAAATGAGAAAAAGAAATCTTTTGTGAATGTAAGACCAATTCTACCGACGATGAAGCGTCTGTAATAATCAACCTTTAGGGGGAGATTGTTGGGATCAAGAAAAGTGTTTATTATTATATGAATTGGTCTTTGTATAGTTTTATTTAGTTTTCTAGTTTTATTAGTAATTATAATGTATTAAAGTCTATCTTGGTCAAAGTTAAGTAAAGTTGATTAAGGTTTGACTAAAGTTAGGAAAATAGAATAGGATTAGCAATAAGTATAAATACCTATCTAGAAGGGGTATTTATACAAGTCTTTACTATTTGTAATTCACTTCTCCCTCCCATTTCTATTTTTCCTTTGAAATGAAAATTTAAAAAATGATGAAAAATATTCTCTAGGTCATCTCCTTTATTCTACAAGCTTTCGTATGATTATCACTATGCAAACATGACATATAACAATATGCGATCCTTGCTTTTTCTCTTTATGATAATGATAGACAACATAGAAAAAAGATTGATAATCAAGAGATTTTATATGATAAGATGAGTTATTAATTAGTTGAGATGAATAATAATGTGCTGAAGTTACAAGAGAATATTTCAAAAAAAATGACAATTTCAGAGTCAGAAGAGTCTGTGCGTAAAAAGGATTTCGAGATTAAAAATTGTTTGGAAAGATTAAACAATTGTGAAAACAAACTTCATAAAGTAGGACAAACACGTCAGACTATACACATGATCATGCCTTCTAAAGATAAAATGTATAATGGTCGAAAAGGAATAGGTTTTGAAAATCCAAGTTATTTTTGTAAAGAGAAAGAGTTGAGACCTAGTCTTTATAATGGGAGGGTTATTGGTCTAGGGTATACTCTGATGTTTCTCACACATTCGGATGAAGCTTTGGAAATTGGGAAATTTAAGAGAGCACGAGAAAATAAAATCGCGTTTGCATATGATTATGGAAACTTGAATGAAAGTTATGTGAATGAAAAGATAAATTTCTCGAATGATTACTTTCAAGAGATAATAAATCTAGATTTTGAAAAGATTGATTCTTTGGTTTAGCAAACAAGTTCACTCAAACTATATGTACCAACAGTGATTTTATAAAAGATCATCATCAATTTGGAAGATTAAATTGTGAGTCTTTTGGAAAAAGAAAAAGAACATTTAGAAATTATTAAGTCTTTGAAAATAAAGGTTTTAAGTTCTGCAAAAGCAAAATTTCTGAATCAAAAAATCAAAATGAAAATGATCATCTACAGTTAAAGGTTGTTGAGTTTACAATGTTATAAAATCTTCAAGTGCAAGTTAAGAAACTTAAAAGTGAAAATGATGGTTTGAAGTTATCGGTTGAAGAACTTACTAAGGCGTGTGAGACTTTAGAAGCAACTTTCAGACAAAGAGATGAAATGGTTTCTGGTCTCAGAAATTACGATTGTTAGAAGAACAATCTGGGATGTTTTATGAGGTACAATCTAAGTTCGATTCATATATATTTTTTGACATACAAGGTAACTCAAAAAAGGATTTGATTTTGAGTTTGCAAACATAAGTAAAAGAAACTGCTGAATTGGTTGTATTTTTTCAGATGAAAAATATTAAAAGTTGAAATAAAAAGTTTGCAAACTGAATATAAAGTTCTAAATTCAAGAGAGACTGAGTTGAATAATCTTGACAAAGTGTACTATGTCAAAGAATATGTGTTTTTAAAATAAATTGATCAAATAAAATCTCGAGTTTCGGAACTTTTAGAGAAACTTAAGATTTCAGATCAAGAGATGAAACAACAAATCATTATATTTGAAGAAGACAAACGAATTTTTTGGGCTAAAAATGAATTTCTTGAAAAAGTGTCTTCTTCGGTGCAAAAAGAGTATAATGATTTGTTGGCTTCAAATGATATTTTGAAACAATGACTTGAAACAAAGTTAAGTTTCTACAACATGATACTTCTCTTGAGAAAATGATTGAAACGACCGAGAGAGAATATGAATCAAACGTTTTAAAGATTTCCATTACAAGTTCAATGTTTGAGACTACAAATTTAGAACTTGTAAAGGAAATGGGGGATAAAATGAAATGTTTTATTGAAGAGAAAAAGGTGTTTGAGACTAAGATTTTAAAGTTGGAATAGGTTTAACACAACAAGCCAAAGATTTTGATGATGTCAAAACATAGCTTTCAAGAAGAACTAATAAATTTGAGACGTATTTTGAAAATCTTAAAAGACAAAATACTCTAATAAAATCATAGTTGGCATCTCAAAATTACACTTCGTTGCAAAAGAAAACAATGATTTGAGAACATCATATAATGAGTTGAAAAATAAATTTGATTCTCTTAATTAAGAAAAGAAAGAACATCAAGTTTTAACATGAATTGAGATGTGAAGAACTTGAAAAAGAGAACGATGATTTGAGAATGCATTACAAAAGATTATTTGATTTAATAAAATAGAAAAAGGTTGTTTATCAAGTTTTTACAAAATCAATTCCAAAAGTAAATGTATCAAAAAAATTACACGGGTGAATCTTCAAAACCATTTTGAGAAAGGTTTTTCAGTTTACTACTAATTCTTTGAAAAAAGATAAAAAGTATTCTAAGAACCTACATTCAAATGGAAGATTTACTTCTCAAAATCATTTTCAGAAGTCATATAATTCTGATTTTGAAACACCTCATTCTCGTGTTTCTAGTTCAAAACAAGTGTGGAAAAGAAAGGAAAACATTTGCATACGATTAAAGTATTCTAGGGATGAAATGTTTTCAATGCTAAAAAGAGATAATTTTGATTTAAATAATGTCAAAGATGTAAGGTTTCTATTCATTTCGAAAAGAATTTTTCAAAATGAAACACCGAGTTTCAACAATAAATGGAAATCTTTGTCTTCCTCACAGGTTAAAACATCGAATGAAACATCATGTTTCAATACGGTATTGACACCTTTAAGAAGTTTTAAAACTCCTAATGGAACATCAAGGTTTTATTAGTCAAATGAACAAATGAGAAGAGTTTTAAATCTCCATTGATTTCAAGAACTTATTTCAAAATGAAAGTTTCAGCTTCCATTCTCCTAGGAATTCATCTTCTATGCATCAAACTGATTCAAATCACACATGGTATTCAAAATTTGGTAAACCCATTAGCAACGTGCTTAAGTGGGTACCAAAAGTTGTTGTTTAATTTGATAGAAAATACAAAAAGATTTTCTTTTATATAAAATTTGATCGAAAAGTCAAAATTATTTTATAAAACTTTAGACAAGACAACAAGATTTTCTTTGTACAAAACCTTATAGAAAATAAAAAAATATTTTTGGGTTTCTATAATGGCTACTGATTACTTCAGATCAACACCCGCACTTCATATTATGGCTGTTGGCTACTTTAGGTCAATATCTGAGCGTCATTTAACTTATAATGGATTATAATCAATTCAGATTACAACCTGAGCTTAAAATGTTGGTTGTGTATATCTCAGCGCACAACCCGTGCTTTAAAGAAAAGAAAGTGTACGCTTCAGTGCATTTATCTTTGATAAAAGAAGAGACGTCTTCTTGGACTTAAGTCATGGATAAATATCTTTCAAAATCTTAAAAAGTTTTCTAAAAAGTCAATGATCTCAACACGATGAGTTACAGTCGATTCAAATTTAAAATGTGGTACTTAAAAGATAAAATTAATTTAAAAAAGGTCTTCAAATCGATGTTATCTTTATTTTAAGTGAAAGTGCTTAATTGTATTAATTGTCTGAAGACGCAAGGACTCAAAATTGCTAAAGAGTAACTCCGTCATAAAGGTTTCCACGAAGATACGATATTTTTCGAGAGGGAGTGTCCGTATAATTTTTGTTAAAAGTTTCGAAAGATAAGGAAATGGAAAATTGTTTACATTTGACTTTCACATATCTGTATTTTTGCGTTTTTAGCTTTATGTAAAAAATATTCTCGGCATATGTTAAGGGGGAGTGTCTTTACAATGTTTGGAAACTTTCAAAGATTGAAATTTTTCTTCTTCATATGTTGTTAGAAAGAGAGAATTGAGAAATTGTATACTTGAAAAAATTAAAGTACATGTCATGTGCTTCAAAATCAAGGACAACAAATGAAAAGAAAAAGAGAAAAATATGCAAGAAAAGAAATGCCACAGCATACTAAAATAGACAGAGTGCCTGTTCTAAATTCTCGTGATATTGTTGAAATTTCTTCATAAGATTTTAGATTTTCATCATGGTTATGACGAACATTCTTTCCAAAGGAATTATCTTGGCATATGTTGATTGAGTTACACGGTGTGATTTAGTTACTCTTAAATACTCCAGTAATCTTCCAAAACCGGAATTGATCTACCTCGGAGTTTCATTCCAATTTAGGAAAGTTAGGTCTAGGTGATCGAGTTTGAGGTGCCAATCAACATATTTTGAATGCCAAAGGACTTAAGAGGTAAATCTTTGACTGAAAATGAATGAACGGCAAATGATACAGATGTCAAAAGTGTCATGAATATAATGAAGAAGAATCAAATGATAAGCAATAAAAAGGTCAGAGTTGAAAACTAAGAGGCTTATAAGAACATACTAAAGGTGTTTCGCTTAAACCAGGATAAAAACCACGTCAACTCATATGCTATCAGATTTCATTCGTTGATTTCTAGTATTCAAGTAGACATCATAGACCCAGTGATGCAAATGCACAACCCCTCGTAGCCACTCAAGTACTTCTCAAAAAGTATTTATTTCATTCTCACAGAGATTAAATGCATAATCTATCTACTTCTTATTCTGAGAATGTTTGTATTGAATAAAAGACATTCTGCTCTAGTCCTTGCTTACTAAAAGTGCACAAGAGTCTAAGGACAAATTGATATTCAATGATATATATTTATGATACAAAAGTATGTTTATATTAAACATCAATAATACAAAAAGGTACAATATTATATGTCTTTGTGACATTGCATGTCTTTGTGACAATGCCGAAATATTCAAGAGTCATACTATAAAATAGTATTTAGAGTGTTTGAATGGAAATTCTACTAGTGCTAACATTGTGTCAACACTGAACGTAGGTCACTCATTTGAAAATGATTGTTTAATGATTCGAATAAGTGTTATCTAGTAATCTATGTGATCTAGGTGTTATGTGTTTATTCATAATTTGTTTTCGAGAACACAAAACGACATTTCTTTGATTTTATCACTGAATAGTTATTTTACCATAAATTCACGAGATCAGTGATTCTTTGAATTCTATGGGCATATTTCTGCATCCTTATCATCGAGATATTGATTTGATCATATTTCAAATAAATTATCAGAAAGTTTCAAAGCATGTTCTTGTGGTACATGGACTATATGGTTAATGTGAAAGATGGTTCTTACTCTGATAATATTTCTCCAATCATTTTCTACAAACATAAAACAACAACATCTCTACCTTTTACAAGCGTGACATCTTTAATGATTCTTTAAACGTCAAAAGTTATTTTTCAACCTTCACATGAATGATAGCGATCAAGTTTCTTGGTTTGAGGGAGCTTATGTGTTTTTTGGGGGAGTATGTTTGATCAAAAAGGGGATTGTTTGATTCTTAGAAAGCAAAGTTATGATTTTTGACTTCAATTTCACTAACTTAAAAAGTTAATCTTCATGTGATTAGATTGTTTAATTCTTAGAAAGCAAAGTTATGATTTTTAACTTTAATTTCACGGACTTAAAAAGTTAATCTTCATGTGATTAGATTGTTTAATTCTTAGAAAGCAAAGTTATGATTTTTAACTTTAATTTCACGGACATAAAAAGTTAATCTTTAAGTGATTATCAACCCGAAGCTTATTTTGGAAGCTTATATGGTCATGATGGTCACAACGAATCATAATCATCATGAGAGGGAGAAGATATAAGCTTAGAATTTGCCAAATATAAGGGAGAAAATATATAAGCATATAATTTGGGTGAAATTAAGAGATAGATCCAAGTATATAAACAGGAGAAGATATAAGAGGAATTTAGAGATATTATGGGTATTAGAATATAAGATCTTGATTGATGGATATAGTGTGTGTGAATTATTTTGCGTTTAATGTGTGTTTTAAGAGAAATTTATGTGTGTGTTTTTCCTTTTCTCAAATAATGTTAATACAAATGAGTTGGTGTGGTGTTCTTGTTACATCATAAGACTTAAAGCAAAAGCAGTTACTTAGGCACATAGTAAATATGAAATAGCATACAAAAAAAATTGCTTCATGTTTATAGCATGTATCCCCCTCGCGGGTTTATAAAAATATTTATAAGCGAGGCTATGAACTCACCTTAATCAGTTATACGGGAAATTGATAGCTACTGTATATGAGGACAATGAAAAGTAACGGCTTCAACATGCAATCACAGACAACCTGGGTTAATATATGGCAAGTCTTAGTTTGATGTTAATATAAGTTTTTGGATATAATGTGGTTTTTTGATATAAAAAATTATCATAACACCGTCGAGCCATCATAAGTTAGAAGTCATTCAGTAAACGTTTGTGGAGCTAGGTGCACTTTAAATCGTAACCTAAAAAAAGTGGCAACAACTCAAACAGAACATAATACCAAGATGAAAACTTCTTTATATGAATCTCCTTAATTGGGTATGATATGGACTGGGACATGATTTTTTTGAAAGCACATTGATGAAAATGATATCAAGGAATTATAACATAAGGCAGGTTTTAACATTTTATTCAATATCGTAGAGATGTTAAGGCACGAGGAGTTTAAAAGCTAAAGTTATGTCCTGGTAATTTTTGAATATGATATTTAATCCTTTTCAAAAACGTTAAATTTTAGACGCCTGTGGTTTGGAAAATTGCAAGTAGAACCCCTAAGTTTGCATTTATTACGACTTTGGGTCTTTCAACTTTTATTGATAAATAAGTAAACCTTATAATTTAAAAAGTTGACATATAGACTCCCTATAGTGTATAACTTTGATAAAATGACACTTTTTAATCCCTTTTAGTTATAATTTTTCTGAAATTACGATATATACCCCTTGCATGGATTAATAATTACAAAATCTTGTCTCAAAATGCCATGCAAAGCTTAATTTTGAACATTTGCAATATGTCCATATATAAGTTATAATAACCTAAAATATTGAAGATTTAACTACAACAGTGGTAAGTTTAATTTAACGATTCATTAGCAGGCGCGTTAGAGATAGAGGGTAGAACGGGTGTCAAATTAGGGTTATTAAAAATGAAAACTCGGCGGGTTTTAAGATCAAATTCTCTCATGACTTATCAGAAGTACTTATTTTAACATTATAATAACTTATTAGAATAGGTTATAACAAAATTTTACAAGTTTAACCCATAGTTTAAGTAAAAACATGAAATTAGGGTTTCGGGTGTACGGTTTTGGATCAAAAAGGCATAACACTTAGGTTTTTGAGTTCAAAGCTTTATATTATGATTTTAGCAAGATCATATGAACATTATAATGTTACATGAGCAGAATATAAGCTTATAGAACCTGGTTTGAGCTTATGGCTTAGGAATGGGTCGGAATCGGGACTTTCGGCTTCGTACGGCTAGAGTAACGACTCTCGGGCTTCGTTTTCTTCAAGGCTTCGCTTCTTGAACGTCTTTTATGATCCTAGGATCATATGGGAGCAAAGGATTGCTGCCTATTAAAGGTTAAGAAAGAAGCTGGGGGGTGCGAGGGTTCAAATGAACAAGGATGGCTTCTATTTATACTTGTGCGAGTTCAAGAGGAGTAAGCAAAGCTCTATCTCTGGTCTAGACACATGTACAAGCTAGGATTGAAGGTGTTGAAGCTAGAAATGCAATGGTGGGAGGTCTAGTAGTAGCTTGAATGAGGTGGCTTTCTCTTCTTGCTGCCGCGGCTGAATGGAGCAAAAACAAGCACATGGTGCCTTCATTCTTGACCATGGAGTGGTCAAAGCTGCTGGGTAAGCTGCTATAAAGGGTCTAGAAGGTATGTGCTTGGGTGTGTCATTTGCACATGGTAATAGTTTAAGTGGGTGAGATCATGCTTAATGACTTGTACATTGAGCTTTTAGAGACTTGTACTTTGACTTGAAGAGATTTTATATTTCAAATGAGATGTTATATTGCTTGTACATATGCTTTAGTAGCTACTTTGAGTTGAAGAGATTTTATATTTCAAATGAGATGTTATATTTCTTGTACATATTCTTTAGTATCTTGTGCATTCACTTCAGATGTTAATCCTTCATGGAATTAGGGTTTAGAGGCATCCGATAACGGTTTAAAGCTTGTTTTGATATAACATTGTGAATGGTACATTATAGGAATAATGTACTTTGTAAAAATGATATTATGATATTGACTTGATATATTATGATGATTGCTTGACATATATGAAGATAGGATTGCCATAGATAGGTTGCCTGAGCCCGTTAACTTTAGTTATGCAAGAAATGTTGCACATTGAGATATTGGCAAAGTAAGTAATGTAATGTAATAAAGCGAAAAATTTCCCTGAAAAAGGTGAGTTCATATATAATTGATAGATTGTACATCATCTAACTTAATAGATGGATATTTACATTTATGAAAATTGTGGGTTGTTATAGTCTCCACCCCTTAAAGAAATCTCGTCCCGAGATTTAATTGGATTTCGAAGAGATGATTGAAAACAGATGAGGATATTTGGCACGAATTTCATCTTCGCGTTCCCATGTAAACTCTGGTCCTCTTTTAGAGTTCCATCGTACTTTGATTATAGGAATACGACTTCGCTTTAGCTGCTTGATTTCACGATCCATTACTTCCACTGGTTCTTCTACAAAGTTGAGTTTGTCGTCGAGTTGAAGTTCTTTCATTGGAATAATAAGAGATTCATCGGATAAGCACTTCTTGAGATTAGAAACGTGGAAAGTATTGTGGATACTACTAAGCTCTTCAGGAAGCTCTAGTTTGTACGCCACTGGGCCAATTCGTTCAAGAATTTTAAATTGAGTGTAGTAGCTTGTACATAAGTGTTGGTGAAGAAATTAGAATGAAAACGGAGGTAAAACGACTATTTTAAAGATCATGCTTAATGACTTGTACATTGAGCTTTTAGAGATTTGTACTTTGAGTTGAAGAGATTTTATATTTCAAATTAGATGTTATATTGCTTGTACATATGATTTAGTAGCTTGTGCATTCACTTTAGATGTTAATCCTTTATGTAATTAGGGTTTAGAAGCATCTGATAATGGTTTAAAGCCCGTTTTGATATAACATTGCGAATGGTACATTATAGGAATAATGTACTTCATAAAAATGATATTATGATATTGACTTGACGTATATGAAGATAGGATTGCCATATGTAGGTTGCCTGAGCCCGTTAACTTTAGTTAAGCAAGAAATGTTGTACATCGAGATATTGGTAAAGTAAGTAATGTAATAAAGCGAAAAATTTCCCTGAAAAAGGTGAGTTCATATATAATTGATAGATTGTACATCATCTAACTTATTAGATGGATATTTACATTTATGAAAATTGTAGGTCGTCGAGTTGAAGTTCTTTAATTGGAATAATAAGAGATTCATCGGATAAGCACTTCTTGAGATTAGAAACGTGGAAAGTATTGTAGATACTACTAATCTCTTTAGGAAGCTCTAATTTGTATGCCACTGGGCCAATTCATTCAAGGATTTTGAATGGTCCAATGTATCGTTGATTAAGCTT
This sequence comes from Tanacetum coccineum, assembly GCA_026074375.1. Classification (NCBI taxonomy): domain Eukaryota; kingdom Viridiplantae; phylum Streptophyta; class Magnoliopsida; order Asterales; family Asteraceae; genus Tanacetum; species Tanacetum coccineum. The sequence continues at coordinate 20,991 of BQNB010023562.1, forward strand.
TCCTCGTTTTCCGAATCAAAAGATACCCTTATGGGGTGATACTTTTAACATAACACGATCGCCAACTTGAAATTCTAAAGGCTTTCGCCTTACATTGGCGTAACTTCTTTGTCGATCTCTTGCAGCTTGCAAGCGTTGACGAATTTGTACGATCTTTTCAGTGGTTTCTTGAATTATTTCTGGTCCCGTAAGTTGAGAATCTCCAACTTCGGCCCAGCAAACAGGTGATCTACACTTTCATCCATAAAGTGCTTCGAATGGTGCTGCCTTGATACTGGCATGATAACTGTTATTGTACAAAAATTCTACCAATGGTAAATGTTTATCCCATCCTTTCCCAAAATCTATAACACAAGCTCATAGCATGTCTTCGAGTGTTTGGATGGTTCTTTCACTTTGTCCATCGGTTTCAGGATGATATGCTGTACTCATGTCTAGTTGAGTACCCAAAGCATTTTGCAATGATTGCCAGAATCTGGATGTGAAATGACTGTCACGATCCGAGATGATAGAGATTGGCACGCCATGTCGAGAGACTATTTCTTTGATGTATAACCTTGTAAGAGTTTCCATACTATCAGTCGCTCGAATGGGTATGAAATGAGCTGATTTGGTAAGACGATCGACAATGACCCAGATGGCATCATGTCTGGTTGAGGTTTTAGGTAGCTTTATAACGAAATCCATTGTTATACTCTCCCATTTCCACATAGGAATTTCATGTTATACCAATAAGCCGAATGACTTTTGACATTCTGCTTTAACTCTAGAACATGTCAAACACTTGCTAACATATTATGCGATTATTGCCTTCTTGTTAGGCCACCAATAGAGTTTCTTTAAATCATGTTATATTTTATCAGAACCTAGGTGAATAGAATATTTTGATTTATGAGACTCATGCATGATTGTCTCTCAAACTGCCAAAAAGTGGTAACCAACTTCGGTTTTTGATACAACAAGTTCCATTAGGACGAATTTCAAATGATTTGTCCATTCCTCATAGGTTCTCGTTTTTGACATTTTCTTCTTTGAGGGCTTTATTTTGGGCTTCGAGAATTTGAGATGGTAATTTTAGATGAACGGTTAAGATTAACGCTCGAACTCGGAGAGGTTTGATTCGTTTCTTTCGGCTTAAGGCATCCGCTACAACATTTGCCTTTCCGGGATGATAGCAAATCTCACAATCATAATCTGCAAGTAATTCTAACCATCGGCGTTGTCTCATATTTAATTTTTTTGACGAAGAATATGTTGAAGGCTCTTGTGATCAGTGAAAACTGTACACTTTGTACCGTATAGATAGTGTCTCCAGATTTTAAGAGCGAATATTACTGCTCCTAATTCAAGATCATGAGTGGTATAGTTTTCTTCATGAGGTTTGAGTTGTCGAGATGCATAAGCAATGACTTTTTCTCTTTGCATTAATATAGCTCCTAACCCTTGAAGAGATGCATCACAGTAAACGACAAAATTATCGTTTCCTTCTGGTAATGCTAAGATTGGTGCTTCACAGAGTTTTTGTTTAAGGAGTTGAAAAGCTGATTCTTGTTCTTCGCTCCAGATATAATTCTTGTTTTTCTGGGTTAATTTAGTCAAAGGCTTTGCAATCTTTGAAAAACCTTCGATAAATCTTCGGTAATAGCCGGCGAGTCCTAAGAATTGACGCACTTCTGTGGGTGTAGTGGGAGATGTCCAATTCTTAACAGCTTCAATCTTGGCAGGGTCAACATGAAGTCCTTGACTATCGATGAGATGACCAAGAAATTGCACGATATGAATCCAGAAATCACATTTAGAGAACTTGGCATACAATTTCTCTTTTCGGAGTAATTCCAAGATTCATTGATAACACATTACGAATTTAATCCTAGATATGGTGTACATGCACGATTCATGAGATCTGTGTTTTTTATGAAAGCAGTCTTTAGGAAATATCTTCATCCCTTGACTCCAGTTGATGATAACTGTTCTTCAGTCGATTTTGAAATAACGCATTTGACCTTGAGATTGATCGAATAAGTCATCGATCCTTGGTAATGGATACCGATTCTTTATGGTAAGTTTGTTCAACTCTCGGTAATCGATACATTTGAAAGGCCGTCTTCTTTTTAACAAATAAGACAGGAGCTCCCCAAGGCGATGTACTTGGTCGAATGAAACCTCGGTCGGTTAGTTCTTGAAGTTGGTTAGATAACTCCTGCATTTCTGAAGGAGCTAATCTATAAGGTGTTCGAGCTACAGGTGCTGCTCCGGGGATTAAGTCAATTTGGAATTTATTGGCGACGGGAGGAGACCAGGTAATCTTCCAGGAAATAACATCTGGGAAATCGTTGGACTTACGGGAATGTCTTCTAGTTTCTTCTCATCTGATTTCTTCTCCATTACTTGAATCATGAAAACTTAACAACCTCGGGATTTATACCTTTCGGCTTTTATACAGGATATGAGATTTAGTCGAGTTTTACTTCGATCACCTCGAATGATTAAAGTTTCACCATTGATAGGAATGTGAACGACTTTTTCATCACAGAGAATTTTGGCATGATACTTGGATAACCAGTCCATACCGATGACAACGTCAAAACTACCAAGCTTAATTGGCATGAGATCGATTTCGAAAGGTTGATTTAGCAGAGTTAAAGTGCAGCCTTTAATAACAGTGTTTGCTATTACTAAGTTTTCGTACAGTATATTCGAAATCTTAAAAGGTATCATTATAATAGACGGGATATATTTAGATTTAGTGGCAAGCGATATGGATATAAAGCTTCTATCAGCTCCGGAATCAAACAATACTTTGACTAAATGCTGATTTAATAGAAACATACCCGTAACTACGTTCGGGTCTTGTTGAGCATTCCTATCTTTCAGCATGTAGGCTCTTCCTTAGGCATTGATGTTGGTCTTGCGGCACTGATTTGTATAATGCCCTTTTTCTCCACAGGCATGACATACAACTGTTACTGGTAGTTGATTACTTCCAGTAGCTGGCCTCTTGTTTCGACAATTCTTGCTCAAATGGCCCACCTTGTTGCAAATATTACATTTGCCAGTACAAGGTCCGGTGTGATGGAAATTGCATCTCTTGCACAAAGGGAGATCTCTGGCATACCTACTGTTTTCTGATGGAGTAACAACATAGGCTCTACCAGCTTCTTGCCTTCGGTTTTGTTGTTGACGATTGTTGTAGCGATTGTTGGTGTTGCGGTAGTTGTTGTTGCTGCGGGAGCTGTTGTTGAAAGTTCTTTATCGTCAAACTTTTCTTGTGTGTCACTACGATTCTTGCATTTGAGCATGCTTAGTTCAATCTCGATCATTAGCCTTTGGGCTTGTTGATTAGCTTCCTCTAAGGTTGATGGTTTAGAGGCAGTACTTTTCCTTCAATGCTTCGAGGTATGATCCCCAGATGAAAGCTTCCAATGTGTTTATCGTTGTTTGGGCAACATGTTTGACATAGAATTGTTAATTCTTGGAATCTTAATCCCTCTCATGTGTTTCTCTCTCTAGAAACTAGCCTAATCACAAGAATCATCACTCGTGTTATGAATTAAATGATCCTACAGCCATGTACTTTGTTTCTTTAGGTGTGGTAGAAATGATTGTATGAAGGAAATTAGTCATGTTAGGAAAAGCATTTTGTCATGGTGATTAGAAGCCTTAGTTAAAACTATAATCATGCATTGTTGAATTTAGTGATTTGTCTTAATATATTGAGATTATTAATTAAGGTTGGATGATTTAGTTACACAAGCTAGTTCCTACAAGTATGCATGCATATACCAAAGATTGTCCATGCATGATACTTTCATTGTAGTTTGTTGTGTAGAGATCCTTAATCACTATTTTAGATTTTTAGAAATGATAGCTTTATTTTCATTGTGTTACAAGGAAAATACTTAGAATCTCGGATGAGTGGTCCAAGTTATCATGCCTAGTTTAATGTTCATTTTAATCCTTCATGGATATTTTACACATATTGGACACATAATTCATTATACAATAGCATAGTGTTGCTAAGTATAATTTCTCGAACTTATGGTTGATGTGTTGTGTCAACATTGATAATATTAATTACCGTAGTGTATGGTGAATTAATTTCATAGTTTCTTGGATGAGAAGACTATATTATCATGTTTATTCTTTATGTATTTTAGTATGTTATGCAATGTCATACCGAATTCAATTTCAAAAGAATTCTCTTTAACTACGTGAGTAGTTTGTATGTTTACATAAAGTTCTTTTATTTTCTTTTATACCCTAATATACATATCATGCGATCAACACATAAAATGAGCAAGTTGACACAAATCTAACATTTTTAACACAAGGATGAGCTGTGATCCTAGTGATTTTGTCAATGAATTTAAGGATGAGCTGTGATCCAAAGTGATTTTGTCAATGAATTTATCTATTTAATCTTTCATGCCCATCATGGGGAATGGAACATGCAATGTTGTGAATAAGTCGATTTCACATATTAAAATATGTGAGGCGATGATTATTACAATATTAACAAGATGTAGATCAAATTTCTTGTTCATAGCACATAAGTTTGACATGTAGATTCCGAGATAATGTCAACCATAGTTTGAATAATGTATTGACATCTATCCTTTATGTCGTTAAAACAACAATGTTGCTTAACTTCCATGCCTTTCACATAAGTCCTAACATATAGCACATAAGCTCTAAGAGCACAATTATCTCTAAAAAAGGGTATGCAAACGACCTCTAGACTTCTACTCTTATTTTTGACCCCTCACACACTCAAATTAATATCCTATGGTGCATGTCAACCATGAACAACCTCAAAAAGATACGTGTAATTTGGATTTTAGGAAATGTTATTCAAACATTAGAAGCTTGTTTAGTCTTAGACCTAAGTGTCCTCTTATTCAATTCACCAATTACTTGTTCTATTGTGTGACCTCTAGCTTCTTTTAGACTTTTAGGATAGCATTCATCTGAAACATTAACTTGTAATGACAACAACCCATTAAGATCTTGAACTATGGGTTCATTGATCCTATCATATTCTATCAAAAAGGATGACTTAGGCTCGAGCAAGCTCTCATCAGGTAACATTGAGAGATTCCTCAATTATCATTGTTTCTTTGTTAAGCGCTATGTATGCTTTACTAGATTGAGAGTATGCTAAAAATACACCTTCGTACAACTTTGGGTCAAACTTGGTGAGATGTACTTTAGTGTTAAGTATAAATACTTTACAACCAAAGACCCTAAAGTACTCTAATGATGGCTTCCTATTTCTAAGGATTTCATAGGGTGTTTTATTAATGATTTTTCTAATATAGACCCTATTGAGTATGTATGTTGCCATATCTAATGCATGACACCAAAACTTTTGTGGAATGGATTGCCCGTCTAACATAGCATGACTCATCTTTCTTAACTTGCGATGCGTTCTTTCAACAATCTCACTTGATTGAGAAGTGAACGAGCCCAACAAGTTATAAGAAATTTCATGTTGTTCACAAAAGCTCCCAAATTGCAATTTATCAAATTCACTACTATGATTTGTTACAATTGAAACAATAGAACAATCATGTAGGTTTTAAAGCTTTTTACATAATATTTTAAATTTTTTTAAGACATCATCCTTAGACTCCACAAACATAACCCAAGTGTAGTTTGAGTGATCATCAATAATTCTTAAAGTGTAGAAGTTCCCTTTGTAACTTTGAATTGGAGATGGACCACACAAATCTAAGTGTAACTGTAACACCCCCAAATTGTGTCGCAGCGGAATAATGTGTATCCGGGAGCGTTACATTACAGATCAATAGCACAAGATATGAGAACGACCTCAAAAGAGTCGTTTAAAATACGATACATTAGATTTATTGAAATTGTTTGATACAAAGCACGAAGGCTTAAATAGTTCAACGTTTGAAATAAAGATTCTAGATCATAACAATCGTCCCAAAATATAATGACTCCAAATCTTTATGCATGACACCCAAAAGACTATCCCAATGTATCTTGTGCACCTCGTGCATCATTGACCTGAGAAAAACATGCTTAAAACGTCAACATAAAGTTGGTGAATTCATAGGTTTATGTAAATAAAATGTAGGACCGTAAGATTTCAAGTGTATGATAATGCAACATATGCAAACATCACAAATGTAATTACGTTTCCCTAAGCTCATGACACCGAAGCTCGACATGTATGAATGCAATATAAATATTGCCACATTGCTCGTGATGATGTTTTAACCCGTAACATCTCAATCCGACATGGTATGCATCCGTTGGTTCACTCTGTGACACCAGTGAGAGCTACTCACCCGGATGGGGATGTCAACCCCCATAGATCTATTTATAACATTTGCGCTCATACAAAGTAATTGACAGTTCATGATAATGGGCTCAAAGGGTTATCGCTACTTAGGCAAACACGTAATCATGGTAAAATGTACACTTACGTCCAATTTGTAAAAAAAAGCATGTTTCTCACCCCAAAAGTTGTAAATCATTGATATAGTAAAACATGGGGCTATGAACTCACTTTTAGTAATGATAATGTAGAAGTAAAGTAGTGGCATGAAAAACGATGCAAAAGACTTTATCCACAACCTATGCATAGGTAATACATATTCACTAAACAGAAAAATAATAATATAAATACTTGCAATCTTGTCCCTAGTGTGTGCTTGAGTTATAATTGAATTAAATGACATTTGAAAACAATTCCTCATTTTAAAATGGTCAACTTTATCGGGTCAACGTGGTCAAACCGCAAGTATATAATTTATGACTTCGGACATTTAAGAAACTAGGTTGTACATACTTTAAATTATTAGTTTGGGTCGGCCCTTGGTTTGGTTCCTAAGTACGTAAATTAATTAGATGAAACGTTGACGTTTACTTTTTGAGTTAAACTTATATTTTACTAAGTTTTTTAACATGAGTCGTCTTAGAGTTTTATGACTAGTTTACGGGTTCGTTAATTGACGATATGGGAAACTAAAAACATATTTGAAATCTCAGATGGGTTGTCTACAATATTCGTTAAGTAATTTCGTCTCAAAACGTTGTTTAGGTTGTTAAAAACAGGGCTAAACACGCGTGGGTTGCAAGGCAGTTTCAATACTTAGAAAAATAATAGTGTCATTTCAGTTTGTGGTGTTGCGTGGTCAAAATTTTATAATTAAATTCTGGTTTCATTACTTAACGTTAGGACAAAGTAAAAACACTTTTGAAAACTAGGCCAGGTCTACCATGATTCCCCGTTTATAAGATTAGCGGGCAGAGGTCGATATCTTGATCAAAAATGAGGCTAAAGTGGGGGGTGTCGACTTTTTGTCAACAATATTAATTGTGTGACAGTCGTGTTAACTTTGGGCCATGATTGCGAGTCCGTTTCTTAACCATTTTTAATGATTCGAATTTCTATGTGGAGCTTACTATGCTCTCTACAAAATGCCCTTCATTCCCGTCCTAAGTTCTGAGTTTAAATGGGTCAAAGGCGAGGCTAAATGTGAGCTTGTATGGCTTTATTTTTCAGCATGTGTTGACTGCCATCAGCGTGTGTTGAGTGTGGGTTAGTGTTTTGGCCTTGATTTGCGATCCGAATACTACACGAAAACAACTGACGTTTATTCTAGCTTAAAGTTGGTACATTAGGCAACAAGTAACAATGTTTGGTTCGGCCTTTCAGTTAGTACGATTGACACAGTAACTCGACTAAACTAAAGGCAAAGATAGGTCAATATTTGTGATCCTATGATTCTAGATATATAAATTGCAATATGGAGAGCTATCCCGGACTCTTAGCCTACGCCACCAACTACATCGATGTTGCAACACATTAATATGTAGGACTAGACCAGTATAGGTCGCATACTTAGCACGTAAACAATTATAGTGAATAAAACGTAAACAGCAATTCAACGATAAATTAAGATATCGAGATTAAACAAAACCAAAATTCAGATCTTCATAATAATGGCTAATTACCCGAAGCTATTAGCTTAAAATATAATTAATACAGATAATAAATTTAGCCAAGGTAAACTAACCGAGTTAACGAATGATTCCAAAAACTGAACAAATACAAGAGTACAATAAATTACACGTTGTCTCCTATGGAATTAATTACGTTGCTCGGCCTCTTCTGCTCTTCTTCTCCTCTGAAAATTGACTTTTGTGGTTTAGGTATCGAGAATATGATTTAGCACACTTAAAACTCGTTTTTGAGCTTTCTATTTATAAGGTCTAGAAAAAGGTCGACACGACATATTAGGGATTTCTTGGAGTAAGGACCATGTTTGATATCTTCAAGAATATTTTATTTCCATATGGCTTGAATACGGCGTATTGGTCTTCTCGGATACGGCGTATTGGATCTTGTTTCCTTCATGGTCTTTGGTGAAGTGCAGGCACAAATACGTCGTATCTTCCTTGATGGATACAGAGTATTGGTTGTCAGAACAGTAATCTTTAAATATCTTTGTTTAAGCTCCAGAATGCGTGCCTTTTAGTTAACTTTCACCAAGTACTCCATAATTACTGCAATTCTCAAATACAAACTATTAAGTAACAATTCTTTGCAATATTATACAAAATTGGTTATTTACATGGGATAAATGATGCTATAAAAGTAACGTTATTTGATATCATTTAATTTCCCCTTTTGGATACAATACTTATACGCAATTAGCCTTTTGAAGTTTTAGAATGTATCCTAAGGATTTTTCTGGTTAAGCATTTATTTTGATCTATTCACAAGTACACAACAAAACAACCTCACGTAATAAGAAGATGAAAACACTAAAATACTAACTTTGTATCTGTTGGTAAACATGTAATCTTAATTCGCTTAATTGCTCGATCGTGATGAGTATTCTATTATAGGCTTGGTAAGGATACACATCTCCACCACTAGAGCTAAGGAGTAACAAGTTTATAAACATAAAATGGGTTTTTATTATAAGGCTTAGGGTTGATCATTCTATAATATTTCACCAAAAGTACCACACCAATAAGGCAGCTGAATGCGCACAATAAATGGCCATAACGCTAAATAGGACATGTTGTGTTTCGATCACTTCTATTCGAGTTTAACCAAGGGTTAGGATGAAGAATGATATAGGGTAGGGATCTTCTAAATTTCACCAATAGTAATAAACCAACAAGGTAGCTGAGACATGCATACATGGCTGTAATGATGGAATAGACATGCATGCTCGTACACATCCTCATTCGCGTAAAACCCTTGGTTAATTATTAGGAAAGGGAATTAAATTGTTGTTAAACAAATAGTTATGAAACAAATAGACTAGGTCCAAGATATAAGTTGCTAGATACTTTTTTCCCGAACATTACCAAGACTAAGACACAACTATTTACAAACGTCTTGATCATAGATAAAAAACAACAACCAGAGTTTGCGTTCCCGTAACGGTCAACTTCCAATACATCCCATAACTTTAGATATCTTTTAAAGACTCAAGTAGGCGATATCTACCACTTTATTACCAAAAAACTTTACATCGTTGACTTATAAGATGTATCAACGAATAATCGATCCTTCATATAATTCCTTCGGTCTAAGCTTTTGTGAAACGATTATCTTCAAAATTTCCTCCTCTTTTTTTGTTGCGTTTTTCTAATTTTTTTGTTTTTTAAAAAAAAATTTTTCACTATTACTTATATAACGCAACTCCGAATGTAATTTCAAACCATCTTCACGATATAAGAACTCAGGTACTTCCTTCGATAATTCTTTCATTCTTCGGACGTACAATTCTTCTGTGTTGGTAGTAAAAATTACATGAGTTTTGACTACTTTATACATTCTAATTTGCAATGTGCAAATTTCTTTTCAACCATACCAAAGATAGAAAATTGACACAAGACCCGGGAAATACATACTTTACACTTTAAGCAACTAGCAGCTGATAAATGGACTTAATATAACATGATATGCTAAGGTGTAAAGGTGTAACGAAACAAACAGTTGGTGTTATTCCTAAAGGATTGGCTCTATAGGTTTTTCTAGGGGTATCTTACTCTTAAGATGAGAGTAAACAAAGGGTTTATACGGGGTTTAACTAACCAGTGTAGTTAGTTAATAAAAACATGTATAGGCTTTTTGGTGGTAATTCATAGAATTTACCATTTTAAACAAGTTTCCCCGTCGAAATTCATAATATCATCTATTATCTGGTTCGAATAGATATATCAAATGCCAGGTTCTAAAGTCTTCAACATCACCGGCTACACTCAATTTTTTATGGATTTAAGTAAACATTATAAGGTTAATCTCACAATATCTAATAAGGGTTTTGATTGTTGCCTCTTTTGTTGGCAGGTTAGTAATGAAGTAAATTCACAAAAGTAATATGACTTCTAATTTTTTTTTAAATTTGAGCATAATTTAAGCATTTTAGTGTGAAAAATAAGACAAGTATACATTTTAACTCCATACCCCACTAGGATTATTACAAAGTCCTGTTCTGTATAGATAAAACGTTAAAAACGGGAATTTAAAAGAATTAGAATGAGAAACTCCTCTGATATTTTGCTCGGTAAATTCTCCATGTTGATTATTTTTTTTGAGCAAGATTGTGTGTTGAACAGCCATCTTGAGGTTTCAAGACTCTAACCTTCCAGATTTCCAGATTGTAGATACTTCACCAACATTTTTGATTTCTTTTCAGTGAGGTCTTGTGCAAAATATAGGAAAAATATGCAAAATGCTATCTCGGGTATCTACGGTTAATTTAAGTAAGCTAAATAAACTGTACAGGAGACCAATACGCGTTTATCATAAACTAGATTTACGTCCGTTTTAGGAACCTGTATAAAAGTATTTAAATATGGGTCCGTCTGTTGATTACGCGTATATGTTCGATGAATATGCCGTATTGACAGAATGAAATTAATAGTTTAATAGTGCATAAAAATAAAAGTTGGATAACGTATAGGGACATTCAATTTACGCCGTATGGTATGGAGCGGATACGCCGTATTAATGTTTGGGAAGACAAACTCGATAAAAATAAATAACAATCTGGGTTGTCTCCCGGGAAGCACTTTTTGTTTACAGCAAAGTCTTTAAGTTAGACTTTTTCCTTTTAGCTTCTTCAGTTGGTGCGCGTCACCTTCCATCCGTTGTCCTTATTCTGAAAAATTTTTCTTGATAGATTCGAGACATACAATCTTTGTTTCTTTCCCAAGCATTATATTCACACCTTCTTATAGCAATGTATTCTTCGTTGGGTCCAAGTGAGTATTTTATAGCTTTAAACTTTTCTGCTTTGCACACCTTTTTGTTAGGTTTCTCATCGTTAGAATTAGATGTGTTATTTAGAACCTTTTCTTCCAAATTACTATTGTTGCATTTGCGCTTCATCTGGCTTCATTCACATTCTTTTTCAATATCGTTCTTTTCTCAAGTTTTCAAATAAGGCTTGAAGAACGAGTTAGTAGTTGTGTCATTACTACTTAAGATGATGTCATCAATTCGTCTTTTATTCCAACTTCCATTAATCCAAGCATGGAATAATACCTTTTTAGTTCTTCCATCCATTTTCCTATGGTTTTCGAATGACGAATTCACTCGTGATATGAATTCAAGCGGATCGATCCCCCAATTATCTTCGTCGTCTAACATTTCATCTTCCCCATCGTACGAATCGGGATTAAATTTACAAAAAATTTATCATTAAGTTCTTCCCAAGTGGTGATTTTTCCTTCTCCATCATTCATCCACCATTGTCGTGCATCGTCAGCCAGCGAGAGAAGAAAAACCTTCATGCATAGCCGATGTGTGTCCACACCAGGAATGTTGATTAAATCAAGTATCTCGAGCACCTTAGCAATTTGGTCCACAACATATTCGTCAAATCGTCCGTGGTATGTATTCTTTTGCAATTCCATCAAAAATTCCTTATTGAGTTCAATGTCCATATCGTCATTGGTATTAGAAAGATTTGATTCAATTTAAGCTTTTTCCATGAATTCCTTTAAAGTCGGTTCTGCCATAACTTCTTATAGTATCTTCTTCAATCAACTAGCTCTGATAAGTATGATATGTGACAAAGGTAAAAATATCAGCAGGATTTGCTCTGAAGAAAGATAGAAAAGATTAGGCACGGAAATCAAATACGAAATTTTAGATTCTGATTCTATATCAGATGATCGATACGCCTATTCAATGGAACTGAATACGCCATATTAATCTTTTGAACGAATACGTTGTATTAGATAGAAAGTTGGATACGCCGTATCTAATGAAAGTGGATACGCCGTATCGGGTTATCGACCAGAACAGTGTATTAGAAAAAACAATTAAATACATAAACAATTAAACACACAAATATACAAGCAAATATACATAATATACAAAATATAGACATAATTTTACTAATCTAAATTACACTAATCTTAAGGGTTAGATCTAATCTAATGTTAAAAACTAAGATATTAAATAAAAATCAAGATTATTTTTACTCCTCGGCAACGGCGCTAAAAACTTGATGTGTCATTGTATGGTGTTAATTTTATGGTTTCAAGTTTTAAATTTATATTTTTCCGACTTAACCAAAAATAACTATTTAACGGGCAGTGTACCAGGTCGGTGGTAGTTTCGTGGTAAGTAGGGATGTCGTCACTAAGAGCAGGAAACACTTTCATTTGATAATACTTTGGTTTTTTCTAATCTCAGGTTAGTATTAATCTATGTTAAACCTGTGTTATCTTAATGTAATGGATAGGAGAAATTTTCAGCCTGAGAGACTGGAACGGGTTTGCGGTGACTAAAACCATTCAGACACTAAAAACACAGCATGGAATTTAACTAGAAGATAAAAGAGGGTTGAGCCAAAATATAAAGAAAACTGTATTAGCCATCATTTATCCGATTAGTAAACGTTGGTTTGTTTATTTAGTGCAATGATTCCTTATCTCAGGCAGTATATCATTATTAGATAAGGCGTACTTCTTCTTAATCCTTAGACACATAGAATTTGTACAATATACGCGTCGCATACAAGCTCCTTATTTGCTGATTATAATATAGCTTAGAATTAACTGCAATGGTGATCTTGTTAAATAAACCTCGTAATGAAGACTTTATCATTACTACTTAATGGCTCTTTATATTAGTTGCCACTGTTCGAGTCTTTACAATGGATTAGAAAACGTAATCTTTCTGATCCCGGGTCACCTGTGTCCAACAGCTTCACTATATAAAGGCAAAGATAGGTACAATATTTGTTGATCTTATGATTCTAGATATTTAAATTGAATTATGGAGAGCTATCTGGACCTCTTAGCCTTCGCCGAAAAACAACTCGAAGTTGTTTAGGCATTAAATATGTAGGACTTAGTACCATTTGAATGATGGTCGCATTTTAAGTACGTAAAAACAAGTATATTGATAGGGACATAAAACAAGCAAATCAACGATTAATTAAGAAATTCAAGATAAAAACCAAAATTCAGATCTTCATAATAATGGCAAAAATACACAAGGTTTACCCTACATACAGTCCATAATCAATACAAGATGTAATAATTTTGCCAACGGGGGTAAAACTAACGAGGTTAACGAATGATACCAAAAAACTGAAGATTAATGAGTTACAGAAATTAAACGTTTGTCTCCTATGGAATTAATTGCGTTGCTCGACCTCTTATGCTCTTCTTCTCCTCTAAAAATTGACTTTTGTGGTTTAGGTATCGAGAATATGATTTAGCACACTTAAAACTCATTTTTGAGTTTTCTATTTATAAGGTCTGGAAAAGGGTCGATACAACGTATCAAAAGTATTCGATATGGCGTATTGGGGATTTCTTAGCGTAGGGACCACGCTTGATATCTTCCAGAATATTTTATTTTCATATGGCTTGAATATGGCGTATTGGTCTTCCTGGATACGGCGTATTGGATCTTGTTTCCTCCGTGGCCTTTGGTGAAGTGTAGGCATAGATACGCCGTATCTTCCTTAATGGATACGACGTATTGGTTGTCAGAATAGTAATCTTCAAATATCTTCATTTAAGCTTTAGAATGCGTGCCTTTTAGTTAACTTTCACCAAGTACTCTATAATTACTGCAATTCTCAAATACAAACAATTAAGTAACAATTCTTTGCAATAATTATACAAAATGGGTTATTTACATGGGATAAATGATGCTATAAAAGTGACATTATTTGATGTCATCAAACATATCGTCCAAAACAATGCTACTCTTTTTGAATTTTGAAAAGTTTAATGCTTCATCTTGAAGTTTAGAAATATTTCACTTTAAAGAGTCAACCTCTTTGGCTACATCATATTTTTGCAAGGTTCAACCACCTCTTTATTATTTGCAAGTTTCTTTACTTCAAATTCATGATCATTTATTTTGCTTAAAAGTTTTGAATTCTTATTTTCAATAGAGCGTCTTTCATTTAAAAGTTTTTCAAATGTTTTAGCAAAATCCTTGTTAAACCTTAGGAGTTCCTCATTCTCCTATTGCAAATCAATAATATCTAAATCGTTATTAGAAATAGAAGGGTTAGGTTGTATCTCTTGAGAATCGATTTTCATGAGACATGTTGCATCGTTTTGAGGTTCATTGCCGTCTTCACTATCGCTCCATGCTCCTCCGACAAAAGCCTTATTCTTCTTGGGCTTTCTATATTCACTAGCAAAGTGTCCTTCTACCTCACAATTGTAGCAAACTCCCTTTTGCTTTCAGCTTTCACCGCCTTTGTTCCCAAAGCTATTTCTGCGGCCTCTTCCAAACTTATTGGCACCATTACCAAATCAATTTCCGCGCCCAAATCGATTACCTTTGCGGAAGAACTTACGGAAGTTCCTAGCCATCAAATTAAATGCTTCGGCTTCTTCTTCATCTACGTCTTCTTCACTTCCTCCTTGACTATCATTATCTTCACTAGTTTGTTCCCCAGTGACTTTAGTTTTAAGAGCTAAAGACTTGACCTTTTCTTTAGTGGTCTTGGAAGCTACGTCGTCATTATCCAAAACCATTTCATAAACCTTAAGGCTGTCGATTAGCTCATCAAGAGGAAGTGTAGCCAAGTGTTTGGATTTTTCGATGGTCGTCACCTTGGCTCTCCATTTCAATGGTAGAGCACGAAGAAACTTTCTTACGTGATTCTTGCTAAAGTAGTCCAGATCTAAAGATTTGAGACTAGTCACAATAGCATTAAATCTTGTGAAGCCGCTATCAATAGTTTCTTCATTAGAGATTGAAAACTTCTCGTATTCTTAAGTAAGAAGATCAATCTTGCAATTCTTGACTTGTGAACTGCCTTGGTGACTGATAATGAGTTCATGCCAAACCTCCTTGGCGGTTTTACACATGAATACTCTTTCATACTCTTTACGAGGTAGGGAGTTGTAAAGAGTCATCTTTGCTTCGTTGTTCTTGCCAAGTTGCTACTTTTTCTTATACGTAAGAAGCTCATACGGCGTCTCCTTCATCATCTTCATTTTTGAGTCTTCAACTTTGAAGTATAAATCGCCGTTTTGTATGACTTGTTATAAGTCAATATCTTTGGACTTAACGTAAGTCTCAAAGCGGGCTTTCCGAAAGCAAAACTCGTCAGCTTCTAGCAAAGGTGGCACCCCTCAACATAGTTCTCTTGATCCATGGATCTTTACTCAACTTTTTCAAAAATAAGAGTTAGGATTTTGAATTTTTTGAAAAAGAATTTCTTAACTTAAAACTACTTCTTAGGAAGGCTTTAACGCTTAAAAACTTGAGTAAACCGCTCTGATACCAATTGTAGAACCGTAGAAGGAGGGTGAATACAGTTTTCTTGACTTCTTCGAAGTTTATAACACTTCAAGTCTCTAAAGAGCTGAGTGATGTGATTATCTACTTAGCAACGAAATATAAGTAGATAGACGATAGAGGAGAGAGAAGATCGTCAATTGACGTTAGAACGTGTTTGTGATGGGTGTTTCTTTTTCGTTTCGGATGAGATGTTGAAGAGACGGGGGTCAGTGATCAGGAAAGACGACCGATTGAAGATGTGAGAGAGATGAGAGAAAGACACCCACATATATTCTGGTTTAGAAGGGGGATTTAGTCCTTTCATACGTCCAGTTGCGAATCCACGCGAACCTATACTATACTAGTATAATCCTTATGGTGGACTACAAACCGTATTACAATTTAACTCCATCGATATGCACAAAGATCGGCGCTCACAAAGAAGAGTTACCAGCTACAGTATTCCGCCCTTAGAATCCACCCCTAAGAACTCGTGATTCGACTTAACCTATAAAACCCTAAAAGACTACCTTATTAAGCTTACAAACCAAACTAGAATCCCCAGATCTAGGTTGATCCCATGGGATACAAGACTTCCCTTACAACTCGATTGACTGAAAGAAGATAGATGAACCACTTCCTAACCTAACCTAGAGACTCGATTCTAAATAAAGGGTATGAGAAAGAAGACCCTCGACAAAACACACAATTATGGATTAAGTACTTGTGTGGGACTCTCTTAGCAGAGAGATTGTGTCACTTCAAATATTAAGATAAGATGAGAAGTTTGGACACTTAGGATGTTAGACTTAGAGGATAAGAGAAGAGAAAAGAGAGGAAAGAATGTTTGTAAAAGGTGAGGAATACAAAGGCCAATAAGGGGTATTTATAGGCCAAAAACCCAAGTGTGGGTAAAAAGAATTCGTGTGTGGCGCGCTGGTCGTGTGTCAGCGCGTGGCCTCTTAGTGGCTAGAGATTTGATATCATTTTTTTTAGGTTTTTTGCATTTTTAAACTACCTGCTCTTGTTAAACTCTAATTGTACTTTCGGGGACATGACCGTTCAATCATTCGTATACTCAATGTCAACCAACACAATATTCCCTTTTGATAAAA
Source organism: Tanacetum coccineum (assembly GCA_026074375.1). Taxonomy (NCBI): domain Eukaryota; kingdom Viridiplantae; phylum Streptophyta; class Magnoliopsida; order Asterales; family Asteraceae; genus Tanacetum; species Tanacetum coccineum. The sequence continues at coordinate 37,872 of BQNB010023562.1, forward strand.
ATCGTTTGTGAAGATTTAAGAAGTCTTATGTTGTCCGATATTGAAAGATGAGAAAGAACTATCAGAAAAGGGTAGTTTGGGTATACCTCAAAATGTAACTAACTTAGTTAAAATCTGACTGGTGGTTTGAAAGGCTAGTTAAGGTACAACATAATATTCTTAACTTAGAGAGAAAGGTTGGATGTTATGGGGGGAAGATTTGAAATTTGAATTTCAAATGTATTGAGCACATGTGTGCAATAGAAAAAGAGATAAGAATGGGTTGTGTATGAGTTGTCATGAGTTAGCATGATGTGATGGTGATGGGATAGAAACGAGTCTCTTGATCTTGTTTGAAATGAAGGGTGGAGATGAGAAGGTGAAGGGTAAGTTGGATAGGTGAAGTAGCAAGATCAAGGGTGGATAGAAAATGTGTTTGTTTAAAGAGTAAAGTGTGTTTATTTGTAGAGGGAAGTGTGTTTGTTTGATATTTGAATTTTAATCCAAGGGAGGAGAAGAGAGTGAGGTAAGTTGGATTGATAAAGTGGTAAGATCAAGCAATAGGATGATAGAGTGTGTGTGAAGGTGAATAGGAGATATGTAGTGGAGAATGTTTTGATGTGATGTGGAGGAGCCTATGTTGGGAATGAAGGGAATAAGAAGTAAGAATTAAGAAGAACAATAATGCTAATTTTGCTATTGATTTCTATTAAGCTTCAATGCTTCTATTACATATATATCAAACTCTATGCCATAGGGTTCCTTTTATACACCAAGGAAACCCTAATGGGCTTTACAAACGTGTAAAAGGATAATACATATCCTTTTCTAAGATATCTCCTAAGATATCTCTAAGATAACTATTACTATTCTGTTATATAAACAGACTTAACTAAATACGACCAGTACTAACTATAGTACTGCTATTCTACCAGTACTAACTTTAGTACTGCTAGACTTAACTTAGTACTGCCAGTATTAACTTAGTACTGCCAGAACTAACTAATACTACCAGACTTAACTGTTATACCAGTATTAAGTCTTTTACAATCTATTTCCCAACAAAATATTTATAGGTAAGGAAGTGAGAAAAGTCAAAGTATGATTAACTTTTAAATACCACAAACTCAACTAGTCATTTAGACTTTAATCCATGATAACCAACAATGGATTTGATCACTAATAATATTGATGCAAACAAGCTAAGTGCTTTGCAATTTGCATCTTATGTAAAGCATATCCCATAACGGGATAGGATGCGTTTACGCAAAGTGACATTTGACTTAGTTTGATCAAAAAGGGAGTAAAACCCATTACGTGATTAAGGACAACGTAAATCTGGATTAAGGTCAAATGAATACTTTTTCTTGTTGGTATGTTGGAAACATGAGCGTGCTAGGTTTAGAAAGAAGTTTTGGCCTTGGCTAGAGGCGTTTGATAAAAGATTTGAGTTGGCGTTTTATGGAAAAACGAAAGGATTCATTTTTGCTCCTCTCTAAGTCTAAACCTCATTTGAAGTGTTCCCAAATGCTCAAATATCATGTACATACCTTTATTGAAGTTTCCAAATGTGTCGGGTAAGAGGAAAGCCAAAAATTGTAAAATCTGTAAAACGAACTTCGCGTGTGGTGCGTTGGCCATGCGCTGACGCGTGCCCAGCGCTAGACGTAAAAGTCTGTTTTTCGGATTTTGGCAATCGTTTGTGATTTTACATTTTGCGAACGTTTATTTGTCATCGTTGAAACATAAAGGAGATCCTAGTCAATGTTGCACCAATAGTATGCATAGATGTTAAAAATATAGTTGTTTCAACCCATTTGACCCGAATCCTTTATCTAATTTGCTTATTTGACCCGTTTGAGATACACACAACTAAAAATAAGTTCAAGTCCACAAAGTAGAAGCATTGGCGGTTACCAGGCTCAAAATATTAACTTCTTTTGTTTACGAGCTATAAGCTTAATCACTTATTGGCACTTACATTTATTATAGGCTGGACATATACTGATTTGGTTTGAGCCATATAAACTAACTATTTACAATTTATGAGGGTGCTAAGTTCAGCTTATGGCACGCTATAAGCTCAATCTGATAGGCTCACACGTTGAAAAACTGAACTTATAGGCTAATTAGCGATTTCATTTTCTACATCAGGTTTTATTAAATTCAACAGAGTTTGTATAGTGTCAATGTTCAACAAATGAAGCCGGCATGTGCTTACATCAGTTTCTAAGGACTTGACATTCACTACCACCATTCTCAATTAGTTTGCGAAAATTTTAAAATTGGAGATGTTGATAGCTTTTCCTTTTGGATATTCAAGATAATTCATCTTGCTATTTGTCGAATAAAAATGGTATTGTATGTCTCATATAGGAACATATCGTTACGAAAGAAACATACCTACTAATCGCTTAAATATATGATGTTCTTATTGTTTTGTTGTTTGTTTACTCAGCTCACTTAAAGTTGGTGTGTCTAAAAAGGGCATTATTTTGCTTCAAGTTTCAAGTCTTCCTCTCCATCAGCTATTTCTTAAACCTGATATTTCTAATTAGAGAATAAATATTGGTGCACACTTTGTAAGCCAATATTTTTTCTGTAATCATTCTCTAATTACATAAACGGAAGTCGTACATAAAGAAAAAAAACGTAGCACAAAGATATTATCATTGTTGCACGTAAAAAAATACACTTTTTAGAACCCAAAAATGAGTAGCCACAACTACCATATGAGTGGGTCTGTCCAAAAGAGTAACCGTATGTTGATGATCCCGTAATAATATAGGCATTATTCACGTCACTGTTTTATAATTACGGTCGTTTTTATCATTTTATGGGCAGTTTATTAGCATTACTTTGTCATTTTCTATTATTACTAATAACCCACAAATGCAATTTAGTGAAAAACCAATAATTACGCCATTTTGTATGACCTTGCATAATGAATAGAAAAGAAAAAGTACATACTTTTAACTCGAAGCCACTGATAAAAAAAGTAGAGCTTTAAACATAAGCAAAAGTTCACTTTTTTATCGAAAAACAAAGCATGTGCATCGCACGTATCATAATGCCTCGTAAAACTAAGAGTTGAGATTAATATGGATCAAATATTAATTAAAAACTTAATGAACATATTTTATCCACTTATTTTTTCATCAAAATAAAACAAACAAACTTTTTACCTCTTTTTTAAAAACAACATATCTTGCAAACGGTAAATCGTTAAGTGATAAAACATACACGATCGCGCCAAGAGTTTTTTTTATCTTTCAGTAGACGGGCACTTTGATATACTTTCGACGAATTTTTTTTAGTGTTGAAATCTGCAAGTGGAAAAATCACATGTGATTTTTTTTTTAAATCATGTATGATTTCACAAATCACACTTGAATTCTAAAATACCCGCTTTCATAAATCACATGTGATTTTTCATTACGTAAATTTTAATGCTCACAAAAAAACTCAAAAAAAAGTTAGTCGAAAATATATAAAAGTGTCCTTCTATAAAAAGATGATTTAATTATCGTCGTGATGGTATGATTCATTTTTTGTAATGACTAACGGTTTGTGAGATGTTTAATTAAAAAAAATAAAAGTGAGTTTTTTTAATATCAACAAGAGACAAGGTAGCATTTGTTAGCATAACAAGTATTCACGGGATTTGTCCATTATTGACTGTTGTTGGTGTGTAATTGTTTGTGTTAGATTGGTTAGTTGGCTTGAAGTTAATGGTGGGTTCGAGTTGATTAGGTTTAGGGTTTAGATTTTGTTGCTTATTGTTAAGCATATTTATTTAGTATAAATACATATGCTATCTTATTTGCAAGACATTCAATCAATAGAACTATTTTGTTAATTTACAAAGTATTAGAGCTTTAGGTTCAACCTACCACAAAATAGTTGTCATCCGGTCATCGGCGACTCGCCAATGATTCGGAGGGTTCCCAATCTTTTTTTTTTGGCTTTATATTTTCGTTTTAATAGTCTTTTTATCCAATCCAAATCATAAAACATAGAGCACAAAAACTATAGTAGTCATTAGGGGTGTTAATCGGGTCGGGTTGGTCGGGTTCGGGTCAAACGGGTCGGGTCCAATTCGGGTTGAGGCTAAAAATAACATACCCGTACCCGACCCTATTTGAACTCGGGTTAGTCGGGTTCGGGTTAGACGGGTCGGGTCCAAGTCGGGTCGGGTCCAAGTCGGGTTTGGGTTAGTTCCATTTACAAAATCAAATTGAAACCATGCAAATGCATGCACCATGCATGGTAAATTACCATCAAGAGCTGTTGTATTGGAACTGTTTTCAGAATTTCGGTCTTCATTTCTTCAATCGTCTTTGCAAAATTAATGAATAAAAGCACCTTGTGCGGAAAAACAACATTAACGAAATAAGAAATCCAATGAGACGAGACTTTAACAAGCAAAAGGTATTGCATATTTGCATGATTGCATCAGTAGGACAATACAGTATTACAACTTCCATTTACTAGTATTTGCATGTATGATGTAACAAATTCATGTATGATGTAACAAACTAACAAAGTAGTATTCATTGCAACAGTAGCAAAATAAGTAGTATTAGAAAAAATTATCTCGGGTTAGTCGGGTTGACCCGGACTCGAATAAGTAAAGATTTTGAACCCGATACCCGACCTTATTTCGTACTCGGGTTACTCGGGTTGACCCGATTGACCCGAGTTGAATTTTGAACCCGAGTAACCCGACCGAATATCCTTATTCGGGTTCAGGTCCGGGTCGGGTCAGGATTATTGACACCCCTAGTCGTCATAACTCATAACACATCTCATATTATGTTGCTTTAGCCATCAATCAACAAATTTTGTCTCACATGCATTCTTTGTTTTACCGTCGGAGATCATTGTTGTTTTTCGCAAATAGTTGTTCGTAAAATTGCCGCTTCTACCTAAAGGCAAAGTAAGCCATGACGTCACTACAAAAAAAATGTCATTTTACCACATTTTTGTACACAATTTTAAAAAATGTGTAAAATATTTTGAGTTTGTTGACATTTATAATTATGTAGAAATTGGATACATTAATAAGTGTGAACAAATTTTGAAAAACAAAATAAAACAGGAGATTTAAACGGCTGTTGTTTTTGTTGGTGGCTGTGGCACAGACAAATCCCGGGCCCGACGGGTTTTCTTTTGGCTTTTATCGGCATTTGTTGGCCTGTTATTGAGCACGATGTTTCGATGGCTTGGTAAACATTTCTTCATACATGGAGAATTCCTCTTTGTTGTAAACTCATCAATATAGCTTTTGATCCCAAAGGTCCGGACGCTAACTTGGTCAGGACTTTTATAGACTATTAAGCCTCATTGGAGAGTATCTACAAGATCATTGCCAAGATTTTGTCTAACAGGCTTGTTAATGTTTTGGTGGGTCATTGTTAATGAATGTGCAATCTGCATTTATCGCCGAAAGGACAAATTGTTAGTCGGTCCGTTTATTCTTAATGAAGTCTTCTCCAGTCGGATGTACCAAAAAGAGAAGAAAACTCTAATTTTTAAGGTCGATTGAAAAAGGCCTTCGTTCCGATTAGATGATTTTTTAGATGATGTTTTAAGAGGTTCGGTTTTCAGGTGTTAATGGCGTAACTGGATCAAAGTTGCCTAACTTTCTTTTTAAGGGTTCTATTCTTGTCAATGTATGTTCTACGAATAGAGTTCAATTCTATAAGGGTTGTACAAGGCGATCCTTTATTCCCTCCTTCCTCTTTATCTCGTGATGGAGAGCTATGTATCTTTTCAAAGGTCGTAACATGGCGAGGATGTTTATAAGGTATTGTTCTCTTGTGTTAGATAATCTTTATGTCGTTCGCGATATGTTCTTAATGCGGAGATGATGTTATTTTTCTGTTGGGGAGTTCGGAGTGAAGGTAATGATCTCTACTTTGATTCACGTTTTGAAATGGCTTTTTTCATGCTTTCGGGCCATAAGATTACTTGAACAAAAGTAAGCTAATGGGGATTAATGTGAAAGTGCTAGGTTAATCCAGCGGCTTGCAAAGTTAGGATGTTCTCGTTCCTTAAGTGTCCTTTCTACTATCTTTGGGACCTAGAGTGGGAGGTTCTTATGACACGGTGTTCAAGCATGGCAAAGAGATAGTTGAGAAAAGTGATGTCTCGGCTTCCAAATGGAAGTCCAAAACTTTATATGGAGGTTTTTTCGTTTAACTTTGTTGACAATCGGTTTTAGGATCTATTCCAGTCTTTCACATGTCTATTACAAAGTTCTTCAAAGGTGTCTTCATATCTTGGAGTCGATTAGGAAGTCATTTCTTTAATGGCCATGATCCGTGGTAGTAAAAAGGCTTCTCTTGGGTTAAATGTGGAACACATGTTTTGACAGTACAAAAAACGAGGGGGCTAGGTGTGTCTAGCTTATTTGCGTTAAATAGAGGCTTGATGATTAAGTGGGTTTGGAAGTTTCTCTCGCAAAAAGACTCTCTTTGGACTAAAGTTGTTGTGGCTATTCACGGTGTGGGTGGTAAAATTCATTCGGAATGGACTTCTACTGGCAAATCATGTTGGCTTTCGATTTTGAGTGGAAGTTCGATCTCTCCAAAGAAATGGTATGGTACGTTTTTGATTATCTGTACTCATAAGATGGGAAACGGGGAGTCCCAAATTCTAGGTGGATCATTGGCATCTAGGGGCATTTCTAAAGAACATTTTCCCAGATTATACAGCGCTTTGAATCTCAAAGGATGTTACTGTTAGTTCCAAGATAGGCGACACGAGGTTTGGTCGCTACTTTCGTTCGAATTCCTTAGTGGGGGTATCGAGCTAAATAATTCGACAACTTGGTAGAATTGGTTCGTTCTGTACTATGTGCCTTCGGCTGACAGATGGAATTGAAATCTGGATGGAGTACGGGTATATTCGGTAGCCTTCTGTCGTAGACGTATCGATGAGATATGCCTTCCAGAATATTGAAGAAGAATACTAGATGGGTAAAGTGTTTTTGTTATTGTTTCTCCGATAAAAATCAAATTCTTGCTTGGAAAATCAAGACCGATGTTTTACTACCCGGTTCAAACATTTCTGTAGAAGGTATTGACATTAGGATATGTGTGTCCCATTTGTGATAATGCTATTGAATCGTTACGGGACATTTGTTCTTTAGGTGTGGAATCTGGTTCGGGACATTGCTATAAGGTTTGAGTCTGGGTGGGATTTGGATCACGCAACTTGGACTCATATTGCAGAATGGAAGTCTTGGCTGTTTCAATTTGTCTATGGATTCCCAAACTCCAAAATGATGTACGAAGGAGTTTGGTATTCCATTTGGTGGTACGTTTGGATCTATCGAAACAAGCTCCTATTTGACGAGAGAAAACCTTCGAAGTTGATGCTTATTGATAATGTCATTGCTAGTTCTTTTTATTGGTGTAAGTATAGATCTAAAGCCTCGTTCGGATGGAACGAATGGCTCAAAAACCCCTATATTATTGTTTTGTAATCTAGCTCCTTGCTAGTTTTTGTTTCTAATAAAATCGCCGTTCCAAAAAAAAACCATGCAAATGCATGCACCATGCATGGTAAATTACCATCAAGAGCTGTTGTATTGGAACTGTTTTCAGAATTTCGGTCTTCATTTCTTCAATCGTCTTTGCAAAATTAATGAATAAAAGCACCTTGTGCGGAAAAACAACATTAACGAAATAAGAAATCCAATGAGACAAGACTTTAACAAGCAAAAGGTATTGCACATTTGCATGATTGCATCAGTAGGACAATACAGTATTACAACTTCCATTTACTAGTATTTGCATGTATGATGTAACAAATTCATGTATGATGTAACAAACTAACAAAGTAGTATTCATCGCAACAGTAGCAAAATAAGTAGTATTAGAAAAAATTATCTCGGGTTAGTCGGGTTGACCCGGACCCGAATAAGTAAAGATTTTGAAACACGATACCACGACATCTTTCGTTACTGGGTTTTACTCGGGTTGACCCGATTGACCCGAGTTGAATTTTGAACCCGAGTAACCCGACCGAATATCCTTATTCGGGTTCAGGTCCGGGTCAGGTCCGGGTCGGGTCAGGATTATTGACACCCCTAGTCGTCATAACTCATAACACATCTCATATTATGTTGCTTTAGCCATCAATCAACAAATTTTGTCTCACATGCATTCTTTGTTTTACCGTCGGAGATCATTGTTGTTTTTCGCAAATAGTTGTTCGTAAAATTGCCGCTTCTACCTAAAGGCAAAGTAAGTCATGACATCACTAAAAAAAATGTCATTTCACCACATTTTTGTACACAATTTTAAAAAATGTGTAAAATATTTTGAGTTTGTTGACATTTATAATTATGTAGAAATTGGATACATTAATAAGCGTGAACAAATTTTGAAAAACAAAATACATTTCACACTTATTTTTGTTTAGAAAAAAAGTCAACACTTTGAACACACTTTCAAGTGTAGGCCTTATTTGTAACACTCGGTATCCCCACACATGAAAAGTGTGGATGATTTTTAGGTGTTACAAATGAGGGTCTATATTTGAAAGTGTGGACAAATTATGAATTTTTTCACACTTAAAATGTGCACTTTTATTTGGAACAAATATAAGTGTGGAAACTTTTTACTTATTTACAATTTATTTACACTTATTTATGTAACTTATTTTTTACACATTTATATGTGTTAGTAAATTGAAAATATTTTTCACATTATTTAAAGCGAAAAATTACGAAATCACCTATTTCCAAATCAAATATTTCTTGCCTTGGCAACCCTGACAAATTTATTTTTCTCCCAAGTATAACCATGTTTGATCGCGCTTATTTAAGTTGAAAACCTCGAACTAAACGTGTCTTGCTTCAGGATTGTAAGTTGTACCATTTAAAAATATTATATTATATATATATATATATAGTTGATCGCGCCATTTTTAATAGTTGAGAACTTTTTTTTAATTTTTTTGTCCTAACTGGTTGATGAGCAATATTAGGGTGAGGAACTTTTTTTAGTATTTTTTTTCCTGAGTTGATCGAGCTTGAGAGGGTTTTGATGATATTTAGGTTTTTTTTTTAATCGAGTAAAATTTAAAAATTTAGGGATTGGTTTTTATTAAGGTTTAGGAAATTTTTGCAAAATAACGATATCGGCAATATTTGAGAACGTTTTATGCTATTGATATATTATTTGAGATTTTTTATTTTTGTCGGTAGTGTTGTCTTTGATAAGGTCTACAGAGTGAACCAAAACTTGTTACGAAAATAATTAATATGCATAAGATATGATGTTGCAAAGTGTGTCAGTTAGGGTTATTTAATGCTTTTTTATCAGTTCAATTGTATAACACGATAACTAAAATTTTTAAAAAACAACGATACTCATTAATAGCATTACAACACGAGATTACATGGGACCACTCTATTTTGAGGATTTAAAAAACTTTTTTCTAAACCAACATTCAAAGATGGTTAGCAAACTGGTGTTAAGCAGTAATCCTTTTACATGTCTCTGTAGTTCGTCATCAATTGTCTTTTCTCTTCCATACTCCGTAGCAACTCATCTCTAACACTTTTCAAGTATACACACTTTTTCATGTCCGCCCCTGTCATGCATCCAAGGGCGTACTTACCATAGTCAATTAGTCGGTGATCTTGCAAATATCAGATTGTAATTTTCCACCCTACGATCCGTACAACCTATCAGCGAAACGGCCTGCTATCAAGTAAATATGTTCCTCCAAAATAGCTCATTCATCATCAATGCTTCTTGTCGTTTCTTAAGGACATTTACCTAACGTTTTCTGGGTTATAAGCATGGTAGAGAAATGAGGATGCAGCAAGAAAAAATTGATTTGAATGAAAAATAGTTTTAGTTGTGATCCCCCCCCCCCCCCTAAGTTATGTGTTTATTATATAAGCTTTAATTGAATTGATATTTGTAGTGAATGTCAATGAATGTCAGAAATAGCTGATGACTTGTTAGATATTGTCATAAATCGCGTGATATTGTTAGTGATAAAAAATAATGTTGTTGAGTTGTCTTATCAGTTGCAGTACAATAATCTATTTGCAGTGAACTGTCATTCAATGTCTGGAAAAGCCTATGATTTGTCAATTCATGTCATAAATCGCGTGACGCGCGACTTTTTTAGCGATAAACAACAGTGTCATTGAGTTGTCTTATCACTTTGACTAAAAAATAAAATTCTTCAGGGACTAATCATTTATGATATCTTGTAAGTTTGTAGTGATAAATAAGCTTGTCATTAATTAGTCTTATCTGATTTAGTAAAAAAAAGCCAATGATATTTGAAGTTCCTTTTTAGCATTGTAAGCATAATTTACACTTTAAACTTCTTAGTATTGTTGTCTTTGATGAGCTATTCAAATAAATTGTACAAACAAGAATCTTGATTCATATGATCCATTGAATACAATAAACAACACCTGATCTAGTACATTGGCAACCTTATTATTCTGACTTAAAACAAACAACAACAAACAAGAACACAAATGGTTGGCTAGGTGTTGTTAAACAACATGATTCGACAATCTATATTGCCCTGTAATTGTTAATGAAGTTTTGCTTTTCAGCAATGCTTCTCAACAATTCTTGTCTTGCTCTGATTAAGTTGTTTGTTGTACGTATATCCGCTTCATGGGTCATTAGTAGAGCATGTAATCCGTAGCTATTAAGGCTCATTGTAGGCATATTCTGCAACATTGTAATTTGTATCTCACGGATACGCATTTGTTCAGAATAACGAGTTAAGTTGCCCAACATTGTATTCGCTAGTGTGGCCTCGGCTTCAAGCTCCCTTTGCAGGTTGGAAACAATTGTTTTACGTGCATCATTTGCAGAATCAGCCATAGACTTTCAGTTTCACCGCCTATTAACAACATTTGACGACCTAACATAAAATGTATTAAAATACAATTCTCTGTCCAGTCCTCTAAATTTAAAAACCAACCAAAACAACTTTTCCTAAATAATTCTTCCCGTCGAGTACCCCTAGTTAGTTTTCTAATTCTTTTAATCAAACTCATTCTACTTCTACATGTGATAAGAACACGAGGTACCTAAATTATAAATAAATTGCATATATTACTACGCATATAAACATCATAAAAAACAAAAAAAAATTAAACACAGTAACCAATTAATAAAAATTATACCTCGTAGTTGCTCAAATCCATCTTAGAAACGCAGTAACAAACTAAAATCTTCAAACGACCGTCGGAGCAAAACCAACTCAAAACACAAGAACAAATTTAAAGTCGATACGTTCACTGATATTTGCTTTTCAATGCAACTATGAAATTTACATTCATTCAAGTGCTTTCATTTATATGATCAGATATGTGAAAACAAACAAACTCATAAAGATAGAAATGACATTTCATTGCATACATAACTCTTTTCCTTGCCATGCATAGGTCTAATCTTTGCATTGAACGGTAAAATCATCAAAACCCTCTCAACTCAATATATTGCTCGATCAACTCAGGGAAAAAAAATACTAAAAAAAGTTCTCAACCCCTATATTTGCTCGATCAACTCAGATTAGGACAAAAAAAATTAAAAAAAAAGTTCTCAACTATTAAAATGGCGCGATCAACTATTTTTTATATATATATTTTTTTTAATTGGTAACTTTAATTCTGGAAGCGACACGTGTTGTTCGAGTTTTCAACTTAAATATAAGCGCGATCAACATGGTTATTTTCGAGAAAAAAAAATTGTCAGGGTTGCAGCAAGAAATATTGATTTGAAATAGGTTGATTCGGTAATTTTCGCTTATTTAAAAGTGTAAAAAAAGTGTGGCAAAATGAATTTTTTTGTATGTCGTAAAAAAGTCACGCAAAAGAGGAAGCTGCAAGTAATAAACAACTGTGCCGCTAAATACAATTATGTTTCGGTTCCAACAAACAACAAAGAAGATGATAGAACAAAAGAAGAAATGGCTTTCAATATATCTTCAAGTTTGTCCATTCGAAAGTCTCTAGTTTAAACTGTGGAGGAGTGTTAGTTCGATAGGTTAGTTGGCCCGAACCTAATATATAATGAGTTTGGGTCCATTAGATTTTGGGTTTAGATTATGTTGCTTAGTTTCAAAGCTATATATTTAATATAAATACATATATTATCTCATATGTAAGACATTCAATCAATAAAACTATTTTGTTAATTTATAGTTTGTTGTAATCAATAAAATTTATTTTTGCAACAACAACGTTAGTGAGGCTAATAATGACCAAAATGCGGATAATATTGTCATAATATAAATGATTACAATTAAACTTTATATAACGATAACGAAAATAGCGAGAGTTGTGAATTGTGATGACATTAATGCGAATGTTAAGGATTTTGATGGTGTATTATAATGTCGGATGAAACACTTAGCGTCTGGTTTATAAGTGGGATTGGATTTTAATTTGGATTTAGAAAAGGTTTGAAAGTAAACAAGTTAGGTCACCCGCGCTCCGCTGCGAGATGTTTGGCGGCCGGTGTTTTCGGTTGGACGTGTTAGAAAGTATGTTTTTGTAAAAAAAAAAAAAAAACGGTCGTTAAGCAACGACCGATTTAAAGCACTGTTTTGGTGCATTATAAAAAAAAACTTAACGGTCGACCGCTAGTGGGTTGAAATGCGGGTGTTTTATAAAAAAAAAATTTTAAAATTGAAGGGCAGTTTTCGTAATTAACAGATAGTGCGAGGGGGTATTTCGTAAATATTTTAGAGGGGCATTTCGTGTAAATAAAAAAAGGACGGGTCGGGGGGGGGCGGACCGGCTGTCGGTCACCACAATGACCGATAACTCAAAAAGTGCGAGTGAATATTTTGGGGAAAAAAGCAAAAAAACAATTAAATTTTTTTTTAAATGTTCGGACATTCATAAAAAAAACAGACCGATGACTAAAAAAGTGCGAGAGAGTATTTAAAAAAAGAAAACAAAGTTTTTTTTTTCTAAAGGAAAAAAAAACCGATTGGACCGGGTAGGGTTGAGCCGGCATATTAAATGCACCCCGGTAAAAAAAAGGAAAGTTTTATCTTAAAATTTTTTTGAGGGAAAAAAGTTTACTTTTAAAAACTTTTTGAGGAAAAAAAAGGAAAAAAAAATGGTTAAAAAAAAAAACTAACTGTTAAGAAAAAAATATTCATAAAAAAACAGACCGATGGCTCCGACAGTGCGAGAGGGTATTTCGAGAAAAGAAAAAGCAAAATTTTATTTTAAAATTTTTTTTAGAAAAAAAAAGAACGGGACGTAAAAAAAAGGAAAGTTTTATCTTAAAATTTTTTTGAGGGAAAAAAGTTTACTTTTAAAAACTTTTTGAGGAAAAAAAATGGTTAAAAAAAAAAAACTAACTGTTAAGAAAAAAATATTCATAAAAAAACAGACCGAATGGCTCCCGAAGTCGAGAGGGTATTTCGAGAATAAAAAAAGCAAAATTTTTTATTAAAAATTTTTTAGAAAAAAAAAAAGAACGGACGATTAGGAGCGCGATGTTTGAGGAAACTTAAAAGTTTTATTCATAATAAAAACGACCGATGACTCAAACAGCAAGATAAGGGTATGTCCAGGAAAAAAGTAAAGTTTATTTTTTTTTAAAAGTTTTTGAAAAAAAAAAAGTTAAAAAAAGGTAAAAAAAAAAAAGAGTCAATGTAATTGTGATGACATTAATGCGAATGTTAAGGATTTTGATGGTGTATTATAATGTCGGATGAAACACTTAGGGTCTGGTTTATAAGTGGGATTGGATTTTAATTTGGATTTAGAAAAGGTTTGAAAGTAAATTAGAAGAGGGAATATTAATTAATATTTTTAAAAAATATATATTATATAAATTAATTATGATAAAATGTAATTTTTAAATACAAATTTAAAAGTCAAAAGCAATAGTCAGCATGATCTTGTGGATGGGAATTTATTAGAAGCTAAATATAATATTTTATTAACACAGATTGTGTAAACCTTACAAAGTGGATGACATTAAGATTCGGGCATGAATGTAGCGCGTCAGCCCAAAGCAAAAGCACCAAACAATTTGTTTTATATATCTTTCAACCCAAACCCACACAAACCCACATACCAAACGGACCCTAAATTGATTCACAATGATGTAATTTGTAGTAATCTGACTAGGAATATTTGGTTAAAGATTTATAATGCTAGAAAAATAAAATGTTTTATATGTAGCTTATTTTCATTTATTTTTGTCTTTTAAAGCGGCAAATATCTCTTGTTTAACGCTATAGCGCCTCTCATAGTTTCATGTATTTTTGGACCGTGCCCTGAAAATCTGCAAAGATGGCCTATATAAACGAAAAAAAACACTAGGCGTACACAGATATGACCAAGAATGTTCTGGTGGCTAATTTTCATTTTGTCCCAAGAATGCATGGTGCTTATAAAACATACATGGTCTTGTTGCTACAGGGAGATATATATATTTCAAAGTGAGAGCGACATATAGAAAACGTGAAACTCGTGGATATGAAATTGGCGTTCCTAACACGTAACACCCATTAATTCCTACCCCTGTCAGATCATATGAGGCTATGTTTGGTTAAGGGCTAATCGGGGCTTGGGCTTTTTAAATAAGTCGACTTATAAAATAAGTCTCGTTTGTCACGCGGGCTTATGAAAGGGCTTATAAGTCATAAGTCTCTATAAGCCTCAGCCTCATAAAATGGGTTAAAAACTTTAGCCCGGGGCTTTTGAACCATAAATTACTTATATACCCACAAAAATATCTAACATATACAAAAAAATTCATTTAATTGTGTCATTTTTAGTAATTTTGCAGTAATAAGCCCTAGGCTCAGTTCATTTGCTAAACAAGTTTACAAAAATACAAATTTTAATTTCGGCTTATAATATAAGCCCTAGCTCCAGCCACATCACAAGCCCCAGCCCCAGGCTATTTCGCCAAACACACCATTTAATAGAGCTCATTTTGGGTTTGTACTCTTATATATTACTCCCTCCGTCCCAAAATTATTGTCTCCCGACAAAAAACACACAGTTTAAGAAAAGTGCATTTATTACTGCTTTTTCTTTCTTACTTTTTGACAGAATGACAGTTTTACCCTTAGCTAATTAATTAAAGTCTTCTTTAAAGTTTGTAATAATAATTTCAAACAAAGGTAATATAGTAAACTTTACCAAACTTCCTTACCTATTTTTAGTAGTGAACAATTAAATTGGGACATCCAGAAAAAAGAAACGTGGACAATAAAAATGAAATGGAGAGAGGAATATATTATCAGGCGAAAAATTCAAAGCGTAGCACATAAAACACGACCCATATTGGAACAATCACCATCAGGGAAGTCATAAACCATGATAATCACCATCAGGATTCAGGGATAACAAAATTCTAGTCAAAGGAGGCAACAAGCCTCTAGTCATGCTCAAGCTTATCAATGCTGGAGTTCGGCTCATTAAAGTTTTATATGAGTTGAGCTCGAGTCAGCGTCCAACCTTATGTTTTTTAGTTCGTGCTCGACTCGTGGCCTACTTTATAAGCTCGGGCTCAGCTCGTTTTTATGATAGTCATAACGAAATATAGCTCGACTTGTAAAGCATGTTAAGCTCGAACTCGTTTATTTTAGTTAAGGTCGTTTATATATAAATTCACATAAATATATAAGTACAATTATCTCTATTCTCTACTCCTTGTAATGTATTTTGGAAGTCTTAAAAAATCAAGTTAACAAAACTAATATTATTAATAATTATTAAAACAAAATCTAAAAATACATTAATTGCACATTAAATTATAATATTAAATTAGATGTTACATTGATAAAATATAACTAATATAATGAATTTGTTATGTTTATAGTTAAAATTTATAACTTTTACAATTTGCATATAATATTATGGCATAAACACAAACACACAATTAATCTCTAGGAAAAAACGTATAATTGAAAAATCGTTTAACAACATTCGCCTTCGAACCCGTCGCTTTGCGCGTGTACCATGCTAGTATATATACGATGCATATTGAGGTGTAAAAATCCATATATCTCGCATGCTAGTGTATGCTCTCGGGCATAATCGAGCTTTGGGTATGAAGCTCGGGCCCGTGCTCATTTATTTAATGAGCCCTCAACAAAGGCTTAATCTCGTTTTGGCCTTTTTCTAGTGAAACTAACGAGGCTAGTCAGCCTTTCGGATCGTCATAATAAGTTGATCACATCAGTCCTAACACAAGTATAATGAATCAAAACTACTTATTTTGTAAAATGAATATGTTTGTGATTTTCTGCGCTTTTGGCATGTTAAGTTCTCTAAAAGCCTTCTGTAGATGATACTGGCAAGGTACTGTACTAACAATACACTACTAGTAGTGGCCTGGTTGGCTGGTTGTCTTACTTGAAGTAGGTAACTAATAAGCCCTCAAAAAAAGGCTTAAGCTCGGTTAAGATTTTACCGAGTGAATATTAAACCAGCGGCTTTGCTCACTTATGGCCCTTCTTCTAGTGAAACTAACAAGGCTATTGGGCCTTTCGGATCGCATGATAGGTGTCCTAACACAAGAAATGAATCAAAACTACTTACTTTGTAAAATGGATATGTTTGTGATTTTCTCTTATTCTAACGCTTTTGGCTATCAAATTCTCTAAAAGCCTTATCTAGACGATACTGGCAAGGTATTGTACTACCAAACACTAGTATTGGCCTGGTTATGTCACTTGTAGTAGGTAAAGAGCGTAAAGTGCTGATGGTGTGCAAACCTGAATGTCGTATGTGGTCTAAGCGTGCTATAGTATAATTGATACAAATATGCCATATGCCATATTTTCTTTTTAAGTAATTGTTCAATAAAATAAGTAAGCATATTTATAGATTTTGTTATGATTATTGTTAGTACAAAATTAGTGTGAAGGGATTTAACGGGATGAAACTCACTTACGGTGAGGTGTAAGCTCGTCTCTTGGGGTTTTGCTTGTACTAAGTGAATATTAGAGAAGAGTTCCTGCTAAAAAAAGTAGCACCGTTAGCCTTACCACAAGAGGGGAGTCCCGTAATTAAGCTCGGGTGTAAGAGTAAGTATGAGTTATTAGTAGTATGTGTGTAATGATAGCAGAAGTCATACCGTTGGGAGTGTTTAGGTGACTTCTTATATAGGCGAGTGTCACTGTCGGACATCTGAGTCACGGGACGAGGTTCGCTTTATTACCCGGTGGGTAATAGGGTTGTTGTTTATGAGGTCAACGTCGATGATGCTGCTACCTTTTGTAGCGTAGCTGCTTAGGTTATCGTTATCATCGTCTATTATCCTTATTAAGAACGTTGACGTTCTTCCTCGAAGTCCCATGCTCTGTCCCTTACTCTTTTAGTTTAGTCACGGGTGACTTTGTCGTGTAGCGGTGCGTGCTTCGCAAGAGCGTACGGAGCAGCGAGGCTTATGCTCCTTGCGGCCACGTGCGGGTTACTTCTTGCGGAGCGGTCGGTGTCTCGGTGTCTGGCCGTCTCGGATCCTTTTGGGCTTGGGCCCATTACTTGTCGTGTGATCTGGGCCTGCGGCCCGGTTAACACTATACGTCATCATGTCCCCCCAGTCTAGTGTGTCTTCTGTGTGTGCGGAAAGTGCTACTAGATTCGGATCTATTTGGCTGTTGGCGGTCAGCAGCTTCGGATGCGTCTTTCGTACACCGCTTGGTAGGTAGACTTGTGTGACGTGGCTTACTCTTAGCCATGCCATTTTTTGACTGATGTGACGTTGTGTCAGGCACGCGAATTGTCGCAACTGTTCATCTCCCTTCGTTTTCGTCGTCCGATGAGGGGTGTGGACGTGTGTCTCAATCTTAACGCTTGTAGTTTTCTTTTTGTTAGCCAGTATAAATACTTGCTTGTTTTCACTATTTTACTCGTTCGATTTTTACTGCACTTTTTTCCATCTTTTTACTCTTGCTCATCTAGTTCTTTCCCGTGTGCTTGTTTTTCACCAGACCGTGGATCTTTAGTTACAGGTTAGGTTCTCTCTTCTTGCACTTGAAAATGGTTGGTAGTTCGATTTATAGTGTCACTTCTGTTTTGACACAAAAGGACTTAGATCTCCATTGTGCTGCTTTTAATATTCCGGTCGAGTTGCGGTCGGAATTGCCTGATCGGGACTCTACGATCAAAGATAGTCCGGAGGGGAAGATTGGAATGTATACCCGTTTTATTGAATTTGCCAATTACCGGATACCTTTATCTAAATTCTTACTCTGCGTACTCGAGTATTATCAAATTAATCTTTCTCAATTGTCTGTCATTGGCGCGGCAAAGGTAAGTCACTTTGAGATCATGTGCCGCGCCCTTGGTCGCATTCCAACTGTGGGTACTTTCCGCCGCTTTTATGTTAACTCGATTAGCAACGGGTGGTTGTCTTTTTCTAGGCGTGGAGGTGCTGACGATCCCTTTTGTTATTCGAAAAAATTCGATTCCTTGAAAAATTAGAATAACCGTTTTTTCTGGATAGATGCTTCGGTTTGTCCCTTGTCTATTCCTTGGTTTGACGGCGCCTCCGTTGTTAAGGATCCGCTTCTGGTAGATGAGGTCGTGGATTTACCATGTGTAGAACTGTTGAATGAGAACCGTACCCTTATTAGGAAGTATCTGGAGACCTTCTTGTGTCTTGTGGGTCTTAGTCGTCCATTTGTTAAGATAGATGTCCGCCCTACCTTGTTGCATAATAACGATGAAGGTAGGTGTTTTTCTATATATATGTGTGGTGGTGCTTTGTGTTCTTGTTTCATGTTCTAACACATGTTATATTTTTTGTTGTTACAGAGATGGGTTTGCTTGATTTTGTTAAGTTTGCTGATCCTTTTAAGGTGAAGGTTGGGGAGCGGACTCTTGCTGAGAATGAGGTTCCGCTTGTCACTGAGACTGAAGATAGGGTTATCTCTCCTTCTTTGCAAACTATAAGCCTTGTTGATCACACCATCCGAGATGAGTTGAATGTTAATTTTGGTAAAAAAGAAAAATAAAGTAGCTTTTGCTTCTGGGTCTCCGCCTGCGAAGAAAGCACAGACCGAAGGTATAGTTAATTCTAATTCTCGGCCTAGCACAACGGGTAAATCTCCTTCGTCTCTTCAGAGGCTTAGTAGGCAGAATGAGCAAGCTAGTACTGGTTCTGGGTCTGCTGCTCCTGCAACAGAGGATGTTACATCTTCTTCCGTTACTCTTACTCCTGAGTTTGCTCATGAGGATGCTTCTCATGATAATGTAAGGACACGTCCTGCCTCTGGTCGTTTTGTTGTTTTATCTTCTGGGTCTACGGATGCTGATATTCCTACTTCTCCTCAGGTTGTTCCGCCTGTGACTTTAGCTTCAACTGGCATTAATGCCCCTGTAGCTGCGTCTATGGGTGGCGACCATTAATCATCCGGTTTCGGTCCTGAATCTGCTATTTTATCCGCTACCCCGAGCCAAGATTCCTCCGCGGATGACTTTTATGAGTCGCAAACTATTGATTCCATTGCTGCTCAGAATGTTTATGTTCCTAACTGGAACGTTATTAACAATGATCGGTTGGCTAGCCTTGTCACTTGCCAGAATTTGCTTGATCATGTTACTCATCCTGCTTACTGGGCTGCCTTTCGCAATCAGCACGATGCCACGTTTCTTGACG
>BQNB010023563.1:0-61667 GCA_026074375.1 Tanacetum coccineum
ATAATGGACATAATTTAGAATGCTACAAGTCATTCATAGATTTAAACATGCAAATATAGAACACAGTAGTATAAATGAAAATGATCATACCACGTGTCACACCCCGACAATGGCAAAAACTCGGGATTGCAACATAATGATCAATCATAACACAAGATACAATATAGAGAAAACTACAATGCATAAACTTCAAGTGTTACGAAGACCATCAACCTCGAACAACCTCGAGTGATATCCCAAATCACCACTAAATCCAAAATCTCTTACAAATCCAAATGCCCACACATGGGTTCAAATCCAAACTTAAACTAAAACATCCAAGTACTAACATCAAACAAACAAGCAAGCAAGACTTTACAAAAAAATCCACACGGGATACTTCTAAGTCTGCTATCACATATCACCAATTTATTCTTCTTTTACTTCACCTGAAAATGATACTCAGGTTTGACCTAAAACCCAAAAGCTGTGCGAATATCTCAAAACAGTAGACAATAGTGCATTATGACAGTGAATATATATGCAAACCAAACCATCAAATCAATCACCATATGTCACTTACGCACCTAAAGGGCCTACCAGCTAGAGTACTATATTAGGGCAGGACCTCACACAAACTTGGGTAGGCGTACCCATCCGCTCCAATAACCACACAAATACCAGGATAGGCGTACCCCTCCGATCCAAACAATCATTCAACACATAATATTCACATAGCAGTCATAAGCACATATCTTGTCCCAAAAACAAAACCACATTTCGCACAGTTCAATTCAAAACACAGTTGAGAATCATTTTCCCCAAACGAAAAAACAGTAAAAAGTGGGGCTACGAGAACTCACCTCAAGCAAATCTTTAGCAACCAAATCTTAATCACAAGCAAACGCAACGACGTCCGCACACGACCTAATCCAGTTAATGTCCCATTTTAATCACTCATTTCCGAAACAAACTTCACGTTTGATGCATAGAGTTTAGACGCGTTGTACAAGTACCCAAAACAATTTAGTGGTGTGATGGTTGATGACATACTCCAATAATCATATCAATCTGATATCTCAACGGTACATACTTATACTATTTAAAGGAAAATAGATAAGTAATATAAGTAAATATTTATAATAAATAATTATAAATATATCTCGATAAGTTCATTCGGTAACCTTAGTCACCGTAAAAATAATCATAATAGGGTTGAAAATGGATCGTTTACTCATAATAAAAATATTTGAGAAGTTTCGAGAAAAATTATATTTTTCGTCTTTTAATGAATTTATTAATTAAATAAAATAATAAAATAATATTTTATTATTTAAAATTAAAAATCATGTTTTTAAGTAAAATTTCTAAGTATAAACTTTTTACGAAATTTTGACATGACCTGTACGTTTTTGCAACTTTTTCCAAGGTTTCAACCCTTTATTCAAACACTTTTCACAATTTCGACACTTTTCCTACAATATTCTAAAATCTCAATCTTTGACGTTTACTAAAACGCTTTTCCCAAAATAACGCTCAATATAACTTCGTAAACACAACTTATACTCAAAAAGTCCGTCAAAACTTTTAAAACAACCAAATATCACTTATTGGGCCTTAAGGCCCAATAAGGGTCCATTAAGGTATTTATCCATCTTAAATACGATCCAAGCCCAAGACCAAGGCCCATTTATAAACATAAGCTCATACTAATACGTAGAAAATAATCCGGACCACAATAAGCCCTCTCATTAAGCCACGACTTAAATAGACTTATTGGGCCGCGAGCCCATAAGCTCCACAATACTTATATTAAGCTTGAAAATAAGCTAATAAGTTATATATCGCATTTGGTTACTACTATAAGCCTCAAAAATAGTACACGAACATATGCCATAATACGTAATTCCCTAAAGAAATAAGGTTTTTAATACGCTTCGCGCTGACCTTTTTCTCCGCTTCTTTGCGAGTTCGATTGGAGTTACCGTGAACCATGGAATGTCACTACAGTGTCATTATTAAAAGTTTTTAAACAAGTGTTACAAAGCTGTTTACATGCTTCTTTGTACACGTTTTGACACATTTATGTGAATACCCCTAGAAAATTTTAAGTCTATGTCACCCAATCGTAGAACACGTGCAACGAAAATTAAATTTGAAAACTTACAAGAAAATCTTCAAATATAGATTTCGACACGAACCGGACAACCCAAACGTTGTTTAAATGAATACCCAAATACTCATATCAACCCGAAATATCACATTCTTGATCAGAGTTGGAAAATCTATAGTGGTTTGTGGTGGTTGGTGGTGGACGAACACACACACACACACACACCCCTATGTGTGTGTTTTATTTTTTTAAAATGAAAAAAAAATGAGTGGAAATGTTCTAGTGAAAGGTATATATGTGTACAACCTTGGGACATCTTGGCTAAAATTAAGCCTCCCTGTCCCCTTAGGCTTTCATGACCGGTTATGGAATCCTATGTGGTGTCGGGATCACTTAAATACTCATAAAACTTAGTCGTAAAATTCTCCCCAAAGTTAATTAGCATTTTTATTCACTTTAAAAATACTTTTCCATTAACCTAGAGTATATACATGACATATTTACACTTTAAACCCTTTAAAACTCATTTGGACATTAACGTACAGTGCCTAGACTCTTTTGTTTGGCATTATTTCAAAATTCCACGGTCAAAACTACATGGAATACAAGTAACATAATAATAACCTCTAAAAAGAAATATTATTCACAAATAACAATAAATTACCACAATTCTCAACAAAATCACCACCGTCAACACGGTACATTATCTGAATAAACTGACGAAAGTCAAATAGTCAAAGGACCAAAAATGAAATATTCAAAACACAAAAAGGGGCAAAGGTTACAAAAAATATGAGTAAGTGAGCAATTCGGAACGACAATAAAGGTGATAAAAATTTTAACGTCGTAACATTTCTCTGATAAAGTATATTTGGTTTTCGAATGGCCTTAATGGCTGCTATAACCAATTCAATGTTTAAAGATTTTTGGGTTAATTATCTGGACTTATTAATTTTAATTATCTAGTTTTTTTACCAAAGTTATAAGCCATTGTACCAGGTGTGTTAAGTGTGTTGTTTGACCAAATTTTACCACGTTTTATTAATATTGTGTCATATTGTTTATCCTAACTAGAGTCCTCATCGAAGAAGCTCAAGAAACACAAAAAATGACTAATTATAAAAGGTAAAGAAGTCATCAATGTTCCGTTTGTACTCATTGCTACTTTTAAATGGTCTAAAAAAAGATCTATAATGGCCTCTAAGTATGTCGCGTGTTAACCCTGTTCTTAATTACTTTTAATCATTTGTTTATATTCCAAATATGAAGCCATGGCTTTCAATTAGCTTGGCTATAATAGTCAAACCCAAAAAATGTTGGCATATCCTATTAGAGAATTAGTTGTACGTGACGAGAAATATAGAATAGCAATTAAACACTACATATCCATTGTGATGGCTTCATGTTCCGAATAAGATTCTAATACCTTTCCTTTACATTTCAACAATAGTTTTTCATAGATGGTTATAATATGTTAACACTTTTATAATGGCAGGTAGGTTGACATAATTGACTGATATGTTATAACATGATGCTTTAAAACTCCCATCAAGGTTTGGTTTTTATTTAATTCAAGTGATTTATATTATGTAATTCAATCTGCTGCGTAGGTTTACCTGCAGGTATTGCTCTCGATTTGATAAAAGTTAGCTATAAATAATTTTATGCTTTGTAACCTATAAAGTAGGACATCTAATGAAATGTACAACATAATCATGCGGGAGACAGATGGAATCTATGAAGGTACTATCTATTTATTCTAAGAAAACACAGTTCTTGCTGCATACCATTGTCATTCCATTGGTCGTCACATCACAGTTTTTCCATATAGTATAGATGCGCCAAAAGGTTCATTTTACAACATACTGATATTATAGCAGGTATTTTTGGTTTATAAATGGTCATTTAGATTAAGCCTACTTTTATCTGATCACCTACATTATAAAGTAGCGGAAAAAAGTGGATGGGGCGGGTTCAAAAAAGTGAAACAAGTTTGGGTCAAAATGAACAAATATGAGATGGTTGAGGCCAGGCTAGTCTACAACACTTTTGACCAATCTTTTGAAACATATATGGTTTGGTCGTCAGCTTTTAATGCGTTCATGGTATTTTAAAGTCGTCCCTAACCCTATACCCTTCATGTTATAGCCTTTCACAATCATATTAAAATATACATGTTATAGGCCTCTCACATATGTTACTGAATATGCATGAAACTATTGTGTTTCCTAATAGCCTGGATTGTACTAAAATTTTAAACGTAACATCTTTCTATTTTACATTCTTTTTGTTACCAATGTTTGACATTTTGTTACATTGTTAGTCAGTCATGACAGGCAAAAATAGGTAACTATTTAATATGGGTGCATAGTGGTCAGTAAACAGTTTTAAATGGGTTTGATGGATCAATTTCAAGCAATTATCGTTAGGCTGCCTACACTTTTGTCCTGAATGGGTTCAACTGGTCAATCTTAAATCTCAAAATAGTTATCGTTAAGTAGCAACATTGTTGTCTTTTTTCAGTTCCTTTAAAAGATTAATGTTTGATGCTTTGGTGTCATTTTATCAGAGTAGTTAAGTTGAAGACTTTGATTTTTGATACTTGAGGTATCTTCTAATCAACAAAAATTAGAATCGTTTACTCTGAGAAATAAGATAAAACGTCGTTTGAAAAGTAGAAGAGATACAAAATAACATGTGGATTTGATACACTATGGGAGATGAAGCTCGATAAAAAATGACATAGGATGCAGTGAAAAGACAATTGTTTGAAGATTACCATAAATACACAATCTCAGGTATATGTTTTGAAATCATTTTTACTGCTATTATGTCGATTGATTATACCCAATAGACATTTTCTTAGGAGTTGACTATGACAGGTTAGGATCAAAGTGTTTGATAGTTAGAGAAATTCTCAATGTAAATTTTTATTAACAATGATATTCCTTGCCATTCGATCCCAGTTTTTTAAAACTTTTTTCACTTAATGTTGGTTATTATAGATGGAAAACCGGATATGGACTAGTATGTTAGATAATCGTTCAAACTGGGATCGAGCCAATATTTGTCCAAGGTTAAAACATTAGTAAGCACTTAGCATATCAAGTTGTATGCTTAATAAAAATTCTTTCGGACAACTTTTGATTTGTTAGATCCATTTGACCCATATAAGTATTACCGATTTTTTTTTGAAGTATTAGAGTATTATTTTACTCATTTAACTTCAGGTAACTTATTTTGTTTACTTTATTATAGGTTGATAACCCCACTTAAATATTAGTTCAAGCTATGACATGTTTTGTTTTTATGCTATTTTGTAATTATTTAGGGAAACCACATTCATCTGATGTCTTTTTTGTGCATTTAAGGGCCTTTTGGCTCAACTGATGAGGTTTTTATCCATTCTAATTTTGCATTGCGCAATATCTTTTATGTATTTGAAACATCACCATGTAACTTTTTCTCAGCTTAGAGTGCTTGAAATGTCAGCATGTAGAATAATAGCCATTGCAAATCCCGATGACATTTTACCAATTATTAAGCTTTGTAAAGAATTCCCATTTAGACAAAGATAATAAACTGAATAAACTTTGAGAATACGGTGATCATACCAAGGTTGAAGATTGATTCTTTTAATAACGTCGTCGTTCCCAGAATCAAAAGCAAATGAGGTTTGAAGATTTTCATTTGCGGTGTAGATGTTAATATCTTGAAACGTATGAAAAACGTTGTCTATAAAAAAGTAATTCAAGGTCTATGATGAATGTTCAACATATATGAACAATGTAAATGAACATGTCTTACATCATTTTATAACTTTACCTATACCCTTATCAACAACTTCTTTTTATTTTGACTTTTGTCTTTTTTTAAAACAAAATTTAGATGTTCCCGGAATAAATATGAGCTACTCAAGTATTTGACGTTGACTGCATACATTTGATCTTCAAGACTATTTATCAGTTTGAGATGATGATACATGCACATTTATTATTTTAATAGTTACAAACCAAATTGTTTATCGAATCATTGACATATAACTTATTATTCCTTTCAGAAATTAATGAAACCTATTTACGTTTGTTGGTGTTTGTTAATTATATTCCACGCTCGAACTCATTAATGGATATTTCATTTTTAAATTCTTGTGATTCCACGGTACTATAATTATGATGATATCAATTACATGTGCACCAGATTATAAAATTAGAAAAAAAAAAAAAAAAAAAAAAACCAGTTGTTAGTAATGTTTGGAAATAGATATCATCATCTTTATTAGTGATTTTGGACTTCGTCATTTTATTTGTCATATAGTTACTTAGAATATGTTAAATATCACTTATTGAGAAAGATACAAAGGAATGGTGATGCGGTCGTTGCAGGACTTTAATAAGAAGTTTTACAACTCCCTAGGCAGAGTACCTAACTGTTGTAGTAGTGGTATAGGCAAGACTCGGGGGTTGTTATCGTTCTCTAGGGGAATAGGTTAGAAATGCTTGATCACGATCTAACAGAATTCTAGGGGTTTAGAGAAGATTATTTTTGTGTTTTTATATTTTATAGAAAGCAGGTAAATCTATAGTTTGAGAGGTTGGTTTGATAAACTATTAACTTAAACTAATTAATAAACTAATCTACTGGTGATAACTTTATGATAATTAAACGTATATACTTAATCATGCATTACTTATCAGATTGTTTCTCCTAATCCTGTTGCCTTGTCACACTTGTGATGTAATATGTAAGTATTTCCTAATTTATGAACGAATTTGTAGGATCCCGTATAACACTTCACTTAATATAACAAACCACGAATCGATCAAGAAAATAGATAAAGAAAGTGAGTTGATTTAGAGAGAGAAAGAGGAAAGAGAGTTGAGAGAGAATATATAAAAGTGAAATATTATAAATGAAATCAACTAACTTTTCCTAGGTGGAAAAGTTACTTATATACCCCCAACACATTAAGTGATGTTCGGGATATTTGACTAGGACCCGGGCTCGGGTTTTGCTTGGGATTAAACCCGAAACATATACAATATTAGATTAACTATCGAGCCCGATTCCCGATACTTTCCTATTACAATGTTAACTAATTGATTGACCGAGACTAAAATACATAATGGACGAACTTCATGTTCGACTCAATATTTTGAGGCTAACAATCTCCCCCGAAGTGAGTTCGATATGATGCACTCCTTATTAGATCAATGAGATTGCTTTTGTCGTTAAGCTCAAGTGGTCCTTGGTCTTTCTCTTGTTCTTTGTTGTGAGGTTTGTTCCTTCATGCTTTGCGATCTGGACTTTGAGCCATGACATTGTCCTTTACATCTATGCCATCTTGCGATCTTGATCTTTGACTAACATCTCATACTATCCCAACTTGAACAGCTTCAGATCAAGTTAGCAGAAGTCTTAGTCTTTAATCTTGAGCTTTCATGATAGATTGTCTTGTAGAAGAGCATGAACATGTGATAATGAATCGACTTGGTTGAATTGGGATACCGTTACCACCGTTTTTAACCTGCAGGTTGACGGTTAGTGATAATCAAGAAGAATTTGATTTGAAAACAATTTGACGTATACTTGTAAAAAGCATTTTTGTAACACATTGGGAGTTTTAATCTTTTATCAAAATTCATCAACCGTCAATTCATTTACTGGACCAAATCGATATCCAGTTGTCACAAGTTTGATTCATATAGAATCTCGCAAGTCACCTACCAAGAGCTTGTTTGATGCTGGCTCAATCAGGATTTCCATCTTCATTGTGAATACATTAGTATCACTCGGATGTTCTGGCAAATATCACAATGATATTGCGTAGGACTCTGTTTACAACCTTGAACTTGATGAAGATCAACAAGTGTTTTGAAATGGAATGTAACCTATCAAGATTTAGATTGACTCTTGTCTTTTTAGACTCGATAGTGCATTTTTGGATTGTAGTACTCGAAGGCTTGAGCAGATTGCCCCCTGTTTCAATATCAAATATCTCGAGTGAGATTCAATAGATAACGTGTGGTATCTCCGTGACAAATGAGACAAGTTTTCTATTATAGAAACCTTAATGGCAGGGGAGAGATGTGCATTGCATCACTGGCCATGATGTCTTTTTTCAATGTCAGCAATCAACATGTGATTCTAACAACATATGTATTGACCTGGTTTCTACCTTAAGTTGTGTGGAGGGATTCTTTGTTTACACCCTTTATCCATACATTTCTTTTTCATTCTTCAACGCCTTTAATGCTTACCAGACGCATTACCTAACACCTTGTTGTGGATTGTCCAGTGTTACCTCAATCTTAGTCGGCATTATTCCCCATATACTTTCATCTTCTAAATCATACCTAAGACCTGCTATTTTCTAACTTGATTATCCTTAGGTTAGATCCTCCGGTTCTGGTTGATCATAGGAGTTGATTCCTAACCAAACCACCTTATGACTTCAGAAACGTCGTGACATTAGGATGTTGTTGGGTATAAGATCGAACCATAAAACCTTTTCTTACTTTCAGCACATGAGTCGATAGAATCATATTTAGTTATATTTTCTCCCTTATTTTAAATAATAAACACTTAGTTTTTTTAATACCTTGTTGATTAAAAATCTGTCTTGAAAATTCTGTGAGAAAATCTTATCACATGAATGGTTTGGAACATTTTTTGATAAAGTGTTGAATACATAAAGAATTGTCGTTGTCGATGTATCCAAGAACATAAAACTTTGTTTTTTGAAAAACTCCCCTCAAAAATAGGACCAATGAAAAATTGTTAGTCTTTTGAAAACATGTGAGGGGTTGGAGTGTTGAACACACAATTTTGAAAGATTATGAATTGTCATCGAGAAATTCTTGAAAAATTGTGTTCAACTTTTTGAAAAACCAGATGTTAGAGGACTTCTCTTCTAACGGTAAGGGTAAGCGCACTGATATGTACACTATCCTTTTTCTTGAGCTAAAAACATTGAATGTCTTGTAAGAACAGCTCAAGACCGAGAAACGTTAATTTTCTCGTTGTGAATTAAGTTAAAAACATTCCTTATTTGAAGTCAGGTTAATTACTGATATTTGCACATAAGATCCAACTAGAAAAATAGAAATGACATGTTTTGAAACTAATATGCAACTCTCGCTGAAAACTTCATTTACACACCCGTGTCAATGTTAATCGACATTTCTAAGCACGTAAATGTTATCGATTCCAAGAGACATGTCGAGAAGAATCTGTTTGGAAATTTTCTGTTTTTCTGAGTTTTGTATATTCTTTTGCAGATTATATTTTTGTAATTTGGCTTTGTCTCAAAACTATTTACTATGGTGAATGTTTGATATGATATCAAGCCGTCTCATTTGTCAGAAACCACCAGATCAGTTGAGTCAACATCTCATACCAATCCTTCTGATAAGATATTTACACCGATCCTCAGAAGGGCTTCGTAAACATGTTTAGCTAATTGGTATTCAGTTCTGACAAAATATAATACAATTAACCATTTCACCGTATTCCTTTATGAAATGATACCGAGTATGGGTGTGCGTTATTCGCGAATGTTGGTACGGGGTTGCATAATTGCTATGGCTGACTGAGAAGCCGCAATACAACGGTATTTTTTGTAATTGAAGCCATAATCATGGAAGTTGTGTCCTCCATCCACAATACTTAAGCACAACTTGCAGATAACGCCACGTACTCTGCCTCTGCTGCAGACCTTGCAGTGCGTTTTTGTTCTTTGACATCTAACTTACCAGCTTAACACCATGAATTGTATCCCTCTAGAAGTGCTTTTGCGAGTATCAATCATCCGGCATGATCAGCGGCTGAAAATGCTGTTATTCAAAGCCAGAAACCTTTGCGATACCAGAGCCCCCAAGTTAAAAGGTACCCTATATGGTATTTAAAGATTCTTTAACCTCCTTGAGGTGCCTTTTGTGTTGTCGTGCTTGATAACGTGCACAATACAACTACTTGCACTAAGTCTGGTTCAACTATATTGTCAAAGTAATGAGTTGACCCGAATCTTACTACGATAATCAGATTGGTCCTACGGGTTCTCCCACTCAATCTACATCTAGTTTGGGTTTTGTAGCCAATGGTGTACCGATGGAGTGACGATTGTCCATATTATGCTTTTTTAGAATTTCTAAAGCGTACTTGGCCTGATTGATAAAAATACCTTTTGGGGACTGGTGGATCTGTAGTCCTAAAAAGAACTTCATCTCCCCCATTAAGGACATTTCAAATCTACTGTGCATTAACTTTCAATCTTTTTGAATATTGAGGGTTTATAGACCCAAAAATTATGTCATCAACGTAAATCTACACAGGTATAATATCCTCCCCATATTTTATCTTGAATAACGTTGGGTCAATTGTACCTTTAGTAAAGCCTTTGGACATCAGGAAGTTGCGTAGAAGTTCACATACCAGGCTCTGAGCTTGCTTTAATCCATACAAAGCTTTCCTCAGAAGGTAGACTTTTTCTGGATGATCTGGATAAACGAACCCTTCTGGCTGAGCAACATAAACCTCCTCCTTCAGTGGACCATTAAGAAATGTTGTTTTCACGTCTATCTAATAGATTGGAAAAGACTTGTGTGCTGCGTAGGTAACAAAAATCCGAATTGCTTCCAAGCGAGCAACTGGTGCAAATGATTCTTCGAAATTAATACCCTCTTCCTAAGCATAACCTTTAGCTACAAGTCGTGCTTTGTTGCGAATTACAGTCTGATCTTCATCCTTCTTGTTCTTCCATAACCACTTTAGCTTTATAATCATCTTGCCAAATGGTTTGTCGACTAGTTCCCAAGTCGTTATCTGTCGACTGATGAAGTTCCATCATGCATTGCTTCGACCATGCAGATCAGCAAATTGCCTCCTTAATGTATACTTCGGTTTCAACAATACTCACCGTAGAGCGCGAACATATACATTCAAGAATCTGTGGCAAGCTGTCATCTTGTTATGAACTGCATGGGTGGATTTCTACAAACTTGTTCTAATGGATGATCTCTGGTCATCGGTAATCATGATCTTTTAAGGTGAAAAGAATGCACATCAGTATTACAATGTGCGTGAGAAGGCTCCCACCCCCCCCCCCCCCAAGGGCCCCCCCCCCCCCCCACATAATTCTTGTACCGTATTACAAAAAGGATTGATAAATTCATCTTCTTGAAACGATGCATTCGGTGCTTGATCATTGTTGTTTTCCTTAGCTTGACTGTGTGTTGGATTGTAATATTCTTCAATTAAAGGACTGAAGAGAAATTCCAACCCTTGTTGCGACAAATCTGTCTTTTCTGTTGGAGGAACAACATTTTGTCTTGGGGGCACGGGGTCAGATTTGTCATAATCTGACGCCTTTTGTCCTTGAGGAACGAGGCCTGAATAGACATTTTCAACAGACATCTCTTGTCGTTGTGGTGCGAGGTCTGAACTGTTGTGATCAGACATCATTTCTTTGATTTCATCAAACTTGATATGAATGGACTCAACTATTAAGTGTGTTCTCTTGTTTTAAACACGATATCCCTTCGACTGAGTAGAATATCCTACCATGACACATGGCTCCCTTTTTTCTTCATCTTATCCAAATTTCCCCATCTTATTATGTAACAATGCAACAAAGATGTGAAGATGTTTTATTGAAGGTTTCCTGTCATTAATGATGTGATACGCCGTCTTTCCATGAGTCGATATGATGATTGATCTATTCTGAGTATAGCATGCGGTTGCAACTGCTTCAGCCCAAAATGATAATGGAAGCTTAGAAGCTGAGAGCATTGTTCGAGTAGCCTCAACAAGAGACGGTATCGACCTTTCCGACAAACGCCGTTCTGTTAATGTGTTCAAGGAGTGGAGAATTCTGAAGTTCAATTCCTCTTCTTTGAAATAAGCATGGAGTGTCCCTTGATCAAGAACTCTGTGCCTTGTCAGTACGGACACTAATAACTTAAGCTTAGAAGAATTGCGTTAATCAACGTGAGAAAGTCTTTGAGAACTTCTTGTTTTCATCCTTGGATGTAAAAAAAGTCCAAGTGTAGCTTGAATATTCATCAACAATCAACAGAATATATTCTTCCCAATTATCTTGCAACGCTCATTGACCACACAAGTCCATGTGACGCAAATTCACCTTCTGAACTTGGAACATCATTTTGACTTAAATGAGCTTCTTTTTGCTTTACTCATTTTACAAGATGAATCAAAGTGATCCTATGACAATTTATAACTAGTAAGCGTGTCCACAATATCTTTTCTTGAGAGTAAGGTGATGGAAGAAATTAAGATGAGAAAGTCTTCGATGCCATATACCCCCCATCTTGAGTTTTTTTGGTGAAGCTTTAGCCATGAAACAGATTGGGAGTTGATAAGTAGTTTCTTGAAAGAGATATTGAGGTAGAGATCGGATCCACTATTTTTACCAGTTTAGTAATCGTTTCCCTGAAGATCTCTCACAAAACAAGTAGATTTCCTGAAAGCAACCTCCAAATCCGCATCACAGAATTAACCAACCGAGAAAAGATTGTGATTGAGGCCTTCGACGTACCATTAGATGTAGCTCATCTTTTGTGAAACCATTCTGGCACTGGTTTCTTAGATATCAGTAATTTCAGCAACCACACTCTGAGATTTTCCTGCTTTGCATTGTATAGTGCATCTGCATTTAAGTCAATTCTTTGTTGCTTTTGACCATTGAATGATGTACCTGCACTTAAACCCAGAGTTTGTTTGCATGCATGAATATGAGGGATATCTACATTTGAACCATGTGTGGGTTCACTTTCAACCTTGCCCGTGCAAGAGTTGAGTAACTTTCCTGTGGGAATCCACCTAAGACGAACATTACTAAAGATTCTACCCGTTGGTTTCCATTTAAGACTAGGTCTAGAAGGTGTCGTTTGTGTCCATTTGTATTCTGATGGACATTTCTTTTCTATCCACCATTTCCATGCCTTATTTGTATTCTCATACAACTCCTTAAAGTAACTCTTGGGTTTTTGAATAGTGGTATTTGATGCTACTTTTTTCTTATGGGGTGTTGCAACAGATTTGATCATTTTTCTCTTTGGTTTACTAGCACTCATAGGCACTCCTTTAGGCTTCTTAGTTTTAGCATTCACGTCATTCAAGTATTTAGAAACACAAGCATCATGATTAGAATTAAACACACATTTTCCACATTCAGCACAAACAACATTCACATTCGAAGTTCTGGAATTTGAACTGTCATTGTACGCAGTTACAGATTTTGTGTTCTTAGAAATACTAGAAATCCTATGGTGGTCTTCTACTTCCTTCTTTGTAAACTTCACTTGACTATTGTTTGGCACGACCTTATCTTTAACTTGATAGCTCTTAAGCGGTGGTCTGCTAACACTAGTAGAGTGATTTACTCCTGTAGATGTAGACACGTGAGGATTAGTATTCCTAGAAGCATGAGGTAACTGAGGTTCTCTGTTTTGTGTTGTGCTAGTGGCAATTCTATACATTCCTGGTGTAAGCGTATTCGTGTGTATTTCCGCTTGTTTTCTATTCTGAGGCAAATTCTGTTGAGTGACTTGTTTAGATGAACCATCCGACACATTAGTTTTATTAACCGACTGGTTCGTTTGAAAACTTCTCATTTCAGGAGAATTTAAAAAAGGAGTCAGTTTTCCTAAAACTGATGGTTTTGGAATCCGTCTAGCATTTGGTTGTCGAACAACATATGGTTTATCAAACTGAGTTTCCATAGACTTTCCTTTGCATTTCTCAATGAGTTTCTTTAACTCACTTATTGATATGTTCTTGTCTTGCATTTGAGCTTTCAAATCCTGTATTTCATGATATTGTTCACGTTCTTTTCGAAATACATTCTTATTGCTATGTTCTTGTCTTGCTTTGAGCTTTCAAATCATGATTTCATGATATTGTTCTCAGTTCTTTTCGGAAATACATATTGAATCCAAGTTTCGTTGCCATAACTGAGTTGTTTTTAATTTGTTCTTTACATTGTTGTAAAGCAAGTTAAGAGAAATCGAGTGTTTTTCAAGTTTATGATACAACTTTTTTAACAAAATTATTATGAACTTCTTGTTATCAGAGTCGTTTGTTTGAAAGCTTTATGTGCAAGAACATTCAATTCTTTAACCCTTTTATTATGAAGAGATAAGCACTGTAATCGTTTAAGCATTTTGAATCAGACAGAGAATGCAAATATGAACATATAACATCTTTAGACACACACTCTTCGAGAAGTAGATCATATATGTTTGAAAAATCAGCCTTTTCAGATTCAAGTTCGTCAAATCTCTTTATAAGGGGATTCACACGTCACTCAAAGTTTATGCATTTCCGTTTTTTAGTTCATGACAAACAATACCTGTTCATTTATAGTTTTGATTGAATGAGGCATCAATAATGATTTTATCAAACTTCATTTCATGAGCAGTTGGGTTACGAAAAGAACTCTAGTATGATGTAGACCAAGCTTGTCACAAATCGTTCTAAAAAGTTTAAAGTTGATTGTTCTTTCAGTTGTAGCCTTGTTACTTTTACTAATGGATTTCGATACGGGTAGTTAAGGCACGTTTTTAGCTAATGTTGGGCTTTGTCCTAACAATCGTTTTTCTCCACATTGTCTTCCTAACTTCTTTACGTTGTTTACGAAAAGACTCTTTGGAAAATTCATTATTAGAAGATGTATGACTCATCTTTGACGTTCTTGGAAAATAGTGTTGTTCAGGCGACTTTTCCCATTGTAGAACGAACAAATCCTAAAGATTATTCAACTGGTCATAATCAAACGGTCTAATTAAATCGCTTATTTTTGATCGACTTTCTTATACAGACGAGGATTCTCTCTTTGAGCTTTCTTGAGGAAGATTTTTATTATAGCAACCTATATTATACAGACGAGGATTCTCTCTTTGAGCTTTCTTGAGGAACTCAGGTTTTGTAAAACTCGTTTTACAATTACGATTAAGCATATTCATTATTTGAACAGATTGGCCGGTTTTATATACAATATCATTCAAAACCTTGACTTTGTTTTCTAAAGCAATGACTTTTTCAAGTTCTTTGTCTTCACGAGTTTTGTAAAGCTTAATTTGAGCCTCTTTTGCTTGTGACATTATGGAGATGGTTTCTTGATGTGCACAAAGCTCCTTTTTCATATCCGAAATTGTTTGATTTAAATCATTTATATGCATTAGATGACTTTTCAAAATCGATTTTGTATGACATTAAATCCCCTTTAGCTTTTGCATAATCAATTTCCACCTTTGACGCATAATTCACATCGTTATACTTATCAAGTTCCGCTTGGAACTTCTTAAGGTCTTTAAACATCAACTGATTAGTCTTGGACAGTTCATTGTTTGCTTCTTTGAAATGGTTATTTGATGATTCTAAACTTTTATTCTTAGTTTTGAAATCCTCAATTTCACCTTTCAATTTATCAACTAAAGCCTTGTTTGATGATTCCAAAAATTTATTTCGGTTTTTGCTGTCATCAATTTCACATTTTAGTTTCTGAATTAAAGAAGCAAGCAAATCACGTTCTTGATCAAGATCATCAGTATCATCCTGGTCATCCTGAACTCTATCATAACATATATCCAATGAATCAATAGTGATATTGGTGTCACCATGTTCCGCCAGATATATGTCATTACTAGATTCAGGTTGCTCAGGATGTTCATTTTCCATGGCAAACACATTATAGTTGTCATTATTGTTTTGTACCTTATGCATTGGCTCATCATCAAAGATTGGTCCAGAATTGTCAACTAGATCTGGAGTAACCTCTTGAATCTGTGCCATGTACATATAATGTGCTTCTAATTCCTGATCATCAGACTCATCATCAGTATCATCTTTCCAATCAGCTTGTTCTGCATTCAACTGAACCCCAGCTTCCTCTTGTTTACACAATAACATCTTTTCCTTGTGATAAGCTGCATCCTTTACTCGTTTTGGTTTCTGACATTCCCTTGATACATGCCTATATTCCTTGCAGTTATAACACTGAATCCTAGACTTCTGCACAACCGGAGTACCTACATTTTCCCTAGCCCCAGCAACATTAACTGCCCTCTGATTATCATACCCAGTGCCTCTGTTGATTCTTAGAGAATTATCTTGATTAGCTCTACTGGTGTTTGATGAAGTTTGAAGGTTGTTGTTGGTAGGTTTGTAGATTTTCTTAAACGAGAGAGAAATTAAAGCCATGAGTTTGTCAATCTCCTTTTCCTTTGACATTTCCTCATCTTCAGTAACCGTAGCAGGTTCTGGATCATAAATAGGAGCAGAAGAGGTAACAAATGATTTTCCTTTGTTTCTGGTAGATTGTTGTGATCTGGTGGAGGAATATTGACTGTTTTGAGTAGGATGGTTTTGATGATGGTAAACTGGTTGTTGTTGAGCAACAAGTGCAAGTGGATTAGCAGTACGTGCTAGTCTTTCAGCTCTTATCTCATTGACTTCATTCTGGTGTTGCTTCAGAATGTCATAAAGCTTGTGATAGGAGACAGTCTTCAGCTCTTGACTCTGCTTAACAAGTGTCACAAACCTTTGCCATTCTGGTTGTAGTTGAAGTAAGAACTGGACATTCACTTGATGATTAGTAACATGACACTGATTTCGGACAAACTCATTCATCATCTTGTAAAACCGTGAGTAATACGATTCAAGTGATTCACCATCCCGTGATGTGAATTTTCCAAACTCCCAATATAAATTGGTTTCAAGATCTTGAACATTGATTGATTCACCTTGTTTCAACCTTTCAATGGCTTTCCACATTTCACATGCATTCGGACAAGCATCAACTGTGGAGTAGATATCGTTATCTATCCCTGTGAGAATGATCTGAACGGCTTCAGCTTCAGCATTCAGTTGATCTCGTATGTCTTGTGAAACATTCTTATAGTTCTCCATATACCTCTCTGTAGTTGTTTCAGAACTACCTTCAGCAACTGGAACTGTTTTCTCAGCCCATTGATACGTGTATGGTGGATTTTGGAGACAATGGTGGATGAGTTCACTGTTAGGTTTGGTGTCAATGTATCTCTTGATTCTGGATTTCCACTGAACATAATTACCCGGTGCTAACATTGGTGGACGATCTTTGCTGCCCGCTTCCATGATAGCATTATGAAGAGCATTCGATGATTGAGTTTGCAAATTGGTATTTGAATTTGACATTTTGATGAAGTTGTTGTAAATGGATATCGGATCTTAAGTGTTATGAAGTGATTGATTGTGGTTTTAAATGAATTAACGTTCACGGGATTTTACAAATCTTTGATTAAAACCGAGAAAAGAATCGTATCTTTCGCGGGATTTTACAAAATCAAGAAGAAACCGTGAATGAATAATTGATTGTGTTTAAGGTTTGTTTGTTGTGAATTGATTGTCTTTTAAGTTCTTGTTTGTCTTGATGTTATGTTTTGATTAGACAATGATTAATAGATTCCCCAATTCGGTCAAATACCACCTGATGCGCGGATCGACAATGATTAATAGGTCGAACTTTTTTTCTTCAGGAAATTAGGTTTTCAAAACAAGGGTTTTCAATGGATAAAACGCAGTCAATTCTTAAGACAAAATGCAACCAAGAAATGAAATGGACAGAGTCTCCCCTAGGCAAAACGCAATAAGGGTCTTCAATTAGGCAAAACGCAATGACCAAAACGCAATGACCAAAACGCAATGACCAAAACGCAGTGACCAAAACGCAGTCTTCAATAAGCAAAACGCAATGACCAAAACGCAGTGACCAAAACGCAGTCTTCAATAATCAAAACGCAATGACCTTCTATCTTAATTTGATCTAATGGTTGAGATTAAAAGCTAATTAATCAGTTAAAAAAATTAAAATAGAGTTAATGCGACGAGGACATTTGGGTCATTTCAACTCGATCAATACACCCACCAATCCCCAAATTGTTTACCACAACCATACGCACACACAAACACACACTACTTTACTGATGATCAATCTAGATCCAAAACACACAAAAATCAACCGTAAATCACATCAAGTCACAACAAAATAGATGAAACTAGCTTCAATTAAATGAGTTATGCAATACCTATTGGTGGAAAATAATCCATTACCCCTTCGATTGAACCAACAATTTAAGGTATTGTTTATGCTTAGAAGTCTTATTTACCTTTTCTTTAATTCTGATTTCATTCACAAAGTATGTATGATAAACACTTTCACTTCATATACCACACGAATCTAGATCAAGAAAAGAGAGAGTGGGAAGATTTCTAGAGAGAGAAACAAGAAAGAGGTTAGAGAGAAAAACGAAAAGAGAAAAATGAAATATTATAAATGAAATCCACTTACTTTTCCTTGGTGGAAAAGTTACTTATATACCCCGACACATTAAGTGACGTTCAGGATATTTGACTAGGACCTGGGCTCGGGTTTTGCTTGGGATTAAACCCGAAACATATACAATATTAGATTAACTATCGAGCCCAATTCCCGATACTTTCCTATTACAACATTAACTAATTGATTGACCGAGACTGACATACATAATGGACGAACTTCATGTTCGACTCAATATTTTGAGGCTAACAAGTTTCTTGAACACATGATTGATAGTGAAGACATTCTCGTGGATCCCGCTAAGATTGATTCGATCAAGGATTGGGCATCACTTAAGACTCCAACAAAGATTCGCCAATTCTTGGGTCTTGCCGGTTATTACCGATGATTTATTTAAGGCTTTTCGAAGATCGCTAAGCCTATGACCAAATTGACTTAAAAAAGCGTAAAGTTTGACTGGGGAGAAAAAGGGAAAAACACAATCCAACTACGAACAAAATTATTCAGCCAAAACCGCGATTTTGGCATTAACCGAAGGAAGCAAAACTTCATGGTTTATTATGATGCTTCACACAAGGGGTTAGGCGCGGTATTGATGCAGAATGAGAAAGTGATAGCTTATGAATCTCGCCAACTCAAGATTCCTGAGAAGAATTACATGACCCATGACTTGGAATTAGGGGATGTAGTGTTCGCCCTCTAGATGTGAAGACACTATTTATACGACACGATGTGTGTTGTGTTCACTGATCATAAGAGCTTGCAACATATTCTAGATCAGAAAGAGTTGAACATGAGACAATGCTGATGGTTGGAGCTGCTGAGTGATTATGATTTCAAGATTCGTTCTCATCCTGGAAAGCCGAATGTGTAGAAGATGCCTTAAGCCGAAAGGAAATGATTAAGCCGCTACGAGTTCGAGCCTTAATGATGACAATCGAGTTAAACCTCCCATCCCAGATTCTGAATGCTCAAGTTGAAGCCATGAAAGAAGAAAACGTTAAAGAAGAAAACCTCCATGGTACGAACAAAGAGTTCAAGACACGTGCTGATGGAACACTCTATATTGAGAAACGGAGTTGGGTGACATAATTTAGAGGATTGAAGGAATTAATCATGAATGAATCATACAAGTCTAAATACTCAATCCATCCTGGATCAGACAAGATGTATCATGATCTCAAGAAATTATATTGGTGGACCAATATGAAGGCAGAGATTGCCACTTTTGTTAGCAAGTGTCTAACATGTGCCAAAGTAAAGGCCGAATAACAAAAACCATCTGGTTTTTTGGTTTAACCTGATATTCCCCAATGGAAGTAGGAAAAGATCACGATGGACTTCGTCACTAAACTACCCAAGACATCGAATGGTCAAGATACGATTTGGGTAATCCTACACCGATTCACTAAATCTACACATTTCCTACCAATGAAAGAAACAGACTTGGTGTCTGATCATGTAGGTCTCAAGCCTTCAATGGATCTATGGACGGTATCCATGATGTCTGATCATGTAGGTATCAAGCCTCCTGAAATCCTCTCTGTCATAACGATGAGTCAATCGAATCTACCTAAGCTCCTCTAACACATAGCCCAAATGGCGCTCAACACTAGCAATCCTCTCTCCTAACTCCCAATGCATCTCTAAGTTCAATGTTACTCCCCTCCAACACTCTAATCATATCTAACAGTCTATTCCTCTCAATATCTACTATTGTAACAACCCCAAATTGGGTCGCAGCGGAATAAGATTCCGGGGCGTGTTACTTCATAGATCAATAACACAATATGTATATAGAACAACAAAAAAGTCGTTTAAAACTGATACATTGGATTTAACAAAGTACTTATTACATAAGCCAAAGCTTCACTTGTCCACAATCTTCAAAATACAAAGATTTCAAAGCCATAAAGCATTTAAAACAAAATGTAATGCGACAAAATCTTTAATGCATGATATCCAAATCAAAACCACCAATGTATCCCTTGCACCTCATGCTTACTGATCCCCTAAAAAACATTGCTTTAAAACGTCAACAATAATGTTGGTGAATTCATAGGTTTGATAAATCATATATTGTAGGACCACAAGATTTCCCAAGTGTATGATAATGCAACAGATGCAGACATCATATAAATGTAATTACGTTTCCCTAAGCTCATGACACTGAAGCTCGACATAAATGAATACCATATAAATAGCCTACATTGATGATGATCTAGACCCGCAACATCTATGTTGAGACCATGTAAACTTCATTCCCCAGTGAAAGCTAATCAACCTCTCCGAACGGGATGTCAATCCCAATAGATCTATTCATAACATTCGCGCTCACAGTCCAGTAATTGACAGTTCATGATAATGGGCTCAGAATGGGTTATCGCTACTTAGGAAACACGTAATCATAATATGAAACTTAACCACTT
Organism: Tanacetum coccineum; assembly: GCA_026074375.1. NCBI lineage: Eukaryota > Viridiplantae > Streptophyta > Magnoliopsida > Asterales > Asteraceae > Tanacetum > Tanacetum coccineum. Next base: position 20,858 of record BQNB010023563.1, read on the forward strand.
GTGTCCAGTTGTAAAACATTGCATGTTTCTCACCCCAAAAACTTATAAAACAAAAGCATGTAAAACGTGGGGCTATGAACTCACCTTGAGTGACGAATAGACAAGACATATCACGAGATAATGCTTTCACGTAAATTCGTCAGATGCAACAATATTTACTTAAGGTTGTATAAGTACAAATCACATGGGTAATTACTTATCATGTATAATTCCTATATAGAATAATCACCATCTAATTGTTTTGGAAAAAATTGGCGTTTTAATAAGTTAAACGTTGTATATTTCCCTTTGTTAGTAAACTGTGTCACTTTCGCGTTTTACGCCCAATTTAGACGTTTCTTAATGCCCACGATTTTGTATTAGACAGTTATCATAATTTGCATTTCATATTTTTGAACCCACTGATGAACATAACATTTTTACTGTTCAACGGGGGGTAGCCAGTTATAAATTATTTTTATAGTTTTAATTATCGTAAAACCTTGAAATAGTCATATTATAGTTTCGTAAAGCTTCTCCGTTTTAGTGATTCTTTCCGAAAGCACTTCTCCGTAATTCAAGTTCTATACTTATTGATGACGTTTACAAAAATAATTAATTTCTGGTCATGAACAGTAACTATTTATAAAAATAGTTTTATAAAAGTATTCATTGTCGTAAACTCGTGAAATTCATAACTCGTTCGTTATTAATTGAAAATTATGTATACTTAGCAATTTGAATCCTAAACATATGTATAATTTGTTAAAAATACCAAACTTGCTGTTTGAATAATTTTTATAAATTTTTTTTATAAAAATTCTTTTACGACTCCGTTTATTAACGTATAACTTGTTTTTACCGTATCGTTTTCGTTATTAATCCGTTTTTCAAGTTTCTTACATGTCCGGATTCGTCTTGAGATGTAGTATTTTATAAAAATATAAAATAAATATATTTATTTTCGAATTTTGGACAGAAAGTTTGATTTACTTTGCTAAGTCTATATTTAACCTTGTTTTTATACTTTCTCACTTTTGTAATCTACCCCAAGTCTCATATACCATATATGTTATATGTGTTACATATAATAAGAGTCCATTAGTCCATAATTGTCCTCATGTGTCCAAATTTACCAAGTCCATATTAACACTTTTAAACCATAACTTCATAAGTAATCTTTAAATCACTAGTTTATACATAACCCTTTTTACATATAAACCATAAGTGTACAAAAGTTATACTTCCAATGTAACCTTATTTTGGTGTTCATATAATATGACTAAAAGTTCATAACCAAGATTAATATGTCATTTACCATACTTTTGCTTGAAACATATTAAATGAACTTTTAAAACCCTAACTTATACATAATCATTTTTATGATTAACCAAGAGTGTAAAACACTTATGTGTCCTTTTTAACATGATGTTATCAACAACATATCTCATGTAAAAGTGTATTAAATGATGAAAACAAGTAAAAACTCCTTTTTACATGTTAAAAATCATAAATGGTGATTCAAGCTATAAAGAAGTAACATATGCATATAATGATAATTGTAGGAACATAAAGAGTTCTAAATGACCTTATGATGAATGAAGATGATGACTAACACAATGATTAATTAATTTTATTAATTAATTTTTTTAATTATTAAAATAAACTATTATTGCAAAAAAGGCAACCATGGATGCGTTTGGTTTGGGTTCAGAGCAGCGGTTCCACGTTAGGTTTTATATTAGCACACCAAAGGTTGCTTTCGGTGTAATAACACAACACACACGGTCGTTTGGGGTTGGTTTAAAAACAACCGTCTAGGGTGCTGATTTGGTCTACGGCTGCCAACCACCCACAGGGTGCGTTTTGGTTTCTGCCACCAAGCTAAGGGCTGCGTTGGTTTGTAGGCAGCCACCCAACGAGGGTTTACTAGGGTTTTGACATATGATTTTGGGAACAACGTTTGACTGTTAAAAACAGCCATGGGATAGCGTTGACTTTGTTCATGAAGCACCAAGGTGCGTTTGGGTTTGTATAAAAACCAAATAATGTGCGTTTGGTCTCAGGAAGCGCAACAAGGGTGTGTTTTGTTTGGATGTTAGCGGCCAACAGGGGCGTTTGGTTGGCAAAAAACAACATGAAAGGGGCTGTTTGTTTGTGTTAAGTAGATGGAGCATTTAGTTTATGCGAAACAACAGGGTCGACGTTTATACACTTGTACTAATAAATATAGCACGAGACTCTATAAATAATAAACCCGGATTACATGGTGGTTAATGGGTAAATAAATAGGGTCATATATTATTTAGTCCACCTAATTTAAATATATTGATCACCACAAGTAGATTGCAACTCGGATTGATTGAAAAATGATTAAAGTATATAAATTAAAGATTGTTAATTTGTAACATTTCAATAACCGGATAAACAAACGGAAACTATACTTTTACAACTGTGATAACTATTTCAGCAAACCGCCAAATAGTATACTAGATTATAAAAGATTGTTTTATATTTTATAATTGTCGACTGGAATTAACACTCATAAACCTTTTGTGACAACATTAAAGACATAATTTTCATGATTTATAACTTTAAAACTTACGCTAACTTCATGCTAATAATTTTATTTATAAGTGTGTGATTTTCTAAAAAAACTGTCGAATCATTTTGTTTACATCAAATTACTCACGTTTCTTAAATAAAATTGCAAAGAATTATATTATTCAAAATAAATCTTTTGATTGTTTGGTCTTATTAGATAATTCATCATACGAATTATATAATTGCTTATTTTTCATATGTAATATATACGGGATATATTGCATACTCTGCTATATGGTTCATCGTATGAATTACATATGCTTTTTGATTTATTTATTTAACCAACCACCAAACTATTACAACTTTAAATCTAAATCTTTTATCAACGTGTCACGTTGACGTACTCATTCATCGGAAAGCCATGTACATCATCATAGGCTAGTGGGTCTTAGCTGTTAAGATTAGTCGCAACTTCTTGATCGAGCCGTTTCGTTTTCCGTTCGTGTTGTGCATATTAGATGACTATCCGCCAATCGTTCTTCATCATCGATGTGATTTTATAGCCCCTCTTTCACTTGTTTTACATTTACTTTACAAATCTCGAGGGAGAATACATGCTCAATATAACTTGTTTTTACCATTTCTGTTCACAATATCTTTTACATACTATTCTACACACTTGGTTCACATACTTGATTTTGCAATTCATTACAAACACATTTACATGATTGATTTTAAATTGGTATAACATACTTATATATGCATGTTCGCTATGGGATAACATTATTTGGACTTCATTTTTTTGTCACAAATTCATACTTTACATTTGAAAATGATTTTTGGATTACGATTTGTGTTTGGCGCCTGCACGGGGGCCAACAATCATATACATGCCCGGGTGTTTAGCAGATGGAACACCCATTATCGGGAACACATTATTTGTATCATCACTCACACCGCCCCGAAATCGAATTGGGTACATACAAGTCTACGTCACAGCGTCATGAACTGTAAATCACTTGGAGGGTGAGCGCGAATGTTATGAAATAGATCTATTCGGGTGTGGATCCCTGTTCGGGTGATTAAGCTATCGCCGGTAACGAACATTATAGCGTGATGTCCACGCGAATGATATAAAATAGATCTATTCGGGATTGACAACCCCCGTTCGGGTGACTAGCTATCACTGGGAACGAACGTTATAACATGTCGGATTATAACGTTGGGACTATCGGGCCTCCCCGACAAATACATACATTGGAACATTTTGTTCATTAAATTAACCATGCATTCTTTATAAAATCTTTGGGATAATATTGGTACTTTTGGTGACATAAAATGGGTCGTGCATATTTTATAAACATTTTACATGGTACTGTGATGACACAGTGGATAAATATATTTGTTGAAACTTACATTCATATTTAAACTAATCTATGAACTCACCAACTTTAATGTTGACACTTTTAAGCATGTTTTTCTCAGGTGAATTAGATGCTTGGATTATTTGATGTGCATTGGAGTCTTTACATACAAGCTTTTCATTGTGATGCAATTATGGGACCAATGTTATATTAAATTCAGTTTTTGATTAAATCAACAATGTTATTTTTCAAACGACACTTTTAGAGGTCGTTCTCTTGTATCTATTGCTGTGTATTATGAAGTAGCACCCCATTTGGTATTCCGCTGCGTTGTATATGATTTTTTTGGGGGTGTTACATAAGGTGTTTTGTTATGTTGTGTATGAATGATTGATCGATTTTGAGTAAAACAAGCGGTAGCCACTGCTTCAGCCTAAAGAAATTCAGGTAAGCGAGAAAAGATAAGCATTGTACGAGCAACTTCAACAAGAGTTCGATTACGTCTTTTAACTATTCCATTTTGCTAAGGCGTTCGAGCAGTTGAAAATTGTTGCATGATGCCTAACTTTTCATAATGAACTTTAAGAGTTGCATTTTTGAATTTAGTAACATTGTCTATACGAATCTTGCAAACTTTGGTTTTATAATTCAGTTGAGCTTGAGCAATGAATTTCTTTATAATCTCTAGAGTTTCATCTTTCAAATGAAGAAAGTAAACCCATGTATATCGAGAATAATCATCCATGATCACAAGAATATACTTCTTTCCATTGATAGAAGCTACCTGCATTGGACCGCATAAATCCATATGAAGTAATTCCAATTTGGAGTGATCAATTGGAACTAATTTGAGTGGATGAGAAGCTTTCTTACTTTTTACACTTTCACAAGTAGAACAAAGGTGATCTTTTCCATATTTAAACTTTGGAAGACCATCAACCAAGTCAAGTATGGTAAGATCGTTTATGGTGCCGAAATTAAGATGTGAGAGTCTGCAGTGCCATAACCATGACTTTGTCGAAGTTGCCTTAGACATTAGACAAACGGGTGAAGAAGCAACCATGTCAAAAATAGAGATAGTATATAAATTTGATTCGCGACCGCCTGTAAGCAAATCATCTCCTTCCAGATTACGCACATAACATGTCTTAGAACGAAAAGCCACTTCTAAATCACCATTACAAAATTGTCCAACTCTAAAGAGATTATGTCCAAGACCTTCAACATAATATACATAACAAATAGTGATATTGCCTGTATATAATCACCATAGCCTATGATTGCTGCAAAATTATCATTTCCAAAGCGAACAGTGCCTATGAATTTCTCAATAAAATTTTTCAGCAATGATCGATCACCCGTCATATGCTTTGAACAACCACTATCAACAATCCACAGAACAATCCGAACTACCTGCAACATAAGAAGAAACAGCACATCGACAAGTTGGCAATTTGACTACCGATTATTTTTCAAATGAACGACTATTCTGACCATTCGGTTTTATGTTAACAGGAGACCAAACAACATTTGGTTTTGATTCAAACCATTTTTGCCAGATTCGACTAGTTCGAATCTTGTTCTTCATGTATGTGCTTAAAGACTTATCTTGTAAATTTCTTTTCTTTGTACTAGAAACCTTATCGTTAGCTTTTGAGGTACTTCCGACATCAATCTTAGGTTTGGAGACTACATAAGTAGTATCTAAAGACTTAGATAGTGTCGACTCCTTAGAAAACCTAGTCTTGTGACTACATAAATTTGGTTGTAGGTTATAGATTAGTGGATAAAGGTTCTATGAACATTCGAATTGACATTCAATTATAATTTGCAAAACAGTTATTCATGGCATGAATAAGCACATTTTGCATACAAAAAACAATAATCAAAGTTTTTGATTTTAGAAGCGTTTTGCAACATCAACATCAATTACATTCTCTTTGTTTGAGATAACATTTTCAGATGTGATATCTGTTTGCTTATTTTTCCAAACGTAAACTGCTACTTTCTTTGCTGGCTTCTTAGAGTTAGCTAACACACTATTCTTGATATGTGAATCTCTATTCATTGGTCTTCTAACACTAGATGCAACATTCATTCATGTAGAAGATAAATCATGCTTAGCCTCGTTTGTGATTCATGTGTTGTGAAACTTGTACATTCCAGGTGCAGACATTTGTATCTTAATTTACCCCTATTTGTTTGGCAAGTGAAGTCTGTAAAAGTGACTGGTTTTGACACGACTTGGTTTTCTTTTGATTTTCTCTAACATCGGTTTTCTTTTTGTATAACATGTTTGTGTCAATTGGTGTGACACCAAGAGGGGTTGAGAAAACCCATTTTGTTCTTGTCAAACTTAGTTATTATAAAGGCTTACCTTTTTAAAATTTGCAGTCTAGTTTTTTAACTCAGATCTGGTAAACAAAAGATTTTGAGATTCTCAGACGAATAGCCCATATGCTTATATTTTCTCAGGAGACTTGAGCAATTTAATTCGTTCACATTTCCGTTTGAGTCTCATAGTATCTTTGGATTTATTCAAAGGACTATCAGTCATTCAAGGCTCATTCAGATCCTGTTTATAAGGACCTACACACCGTAAAATCCAAAGACACGTTCTCATCTTCAAGTTTTTCCATCTTTGAAATCCAAGAATAATCAAGAGGATTTGTGTTTTTATTCTTCAAATTTGAATCCCATTTATGTTTTTCTTTTTTATGTTGTAACTTTAATTCAAAATCAACACTTTTCTTTTCACATCTTTGAACATCTTTTTCAAGAATTTTTATTCTTGCTTGCAAACCCTTTTGAATCTTGATGGATTTCTTTTTAAGTTGTTCAATTTTAGCATGGAGTGAATTGTCTACACATTCATGATTTAACAACACACTTAATTCAACTTCATGCTTGAGAGATACTTCCAAAAGTTGATCTTTCAAAAAATCATTTTGCTTCTCTAGTTCACAAAGTTCACTTTCTGTAGACTCAAAAACATCTTTCATCTCTTTTACATCCCTCTGAAATAGTGTCTTAAAGAATTCAAAATAGAACTGCAACTCGTTAACAATTGGTTTGAGTTGATCTTGACAAAAATCATTGAGTTGTATTTCTTCAGGTGATGTATAAAAAATGCTTGCTCTTTTACAGTTCTTTTGAATTAATTCAGACAACTTTTGATAACTATTTTTTTTATCTAATTCAATGATCAAAGGTGACTCACTTGGCATTGATGCTGGAATAGAAGGAGTTGCATTTGAATTCTTGTCAGAAGGAATAAAAGAAGATGGAAAATATTTTTGCTCAGCAGAAAGCTCTTTTTGAGGAACAAAGTCTTTATAGAGAGCATTTATTTGTGCATAATCAATTGACCAACAATTCTGTTTATTTGCAACAGCAATTGGATCATTCATTTTTTCGTACACTTTTTGTTGACTTTTGGAAGCATCATCAAGAGTGTCCTCAGTATCTCTAACATGCAAAGAAATCTATGAATTACCTAAACTAGAGGCAAGATATAACTTTGGACATTGAGAAATTGCTTGCTTGAGTGTATAAGGATTCGGATACCCCAAACCATGTTTTAATTGCTGATCATACATAGACAATGTGTTAGCCTCAAAATATTGAGTCGAACAAGGAAGTTCGTTCATTTAGAATATTAAGTCTCGGTCATTAATTAATATACGTTGTAATAGGCTAGACAGGTAAACGGGCTCTTAAATGTAAGCTAATCGGTCACGTGTATCGGGCGAAAGCCCAAGTAATCCTCCCATTTTCTCTACTTTGTTTTCTCTACTTTCTCTCTCTACAATTCTTCTCATCTCCTAGCTTATTTTCTTGTTCATCATAATGAAGTGAAGTGATTTTTGGATCCAACATTTGGTATCAAGAGCCTCGAGTAGATTGTGTTTGTTTTGTGGTTTAATAAGCTCAAACAAAATTTTTCGTGGCTTATTTTACATATAAGCTCACGTCTGATTTTTTTTGGCTTATTGGTTTGTTTTTCTCACTTATTTCTTGCTTCACTTGATCTGCACCTTCTTGTGTTTCATTTTTCGTAATAAGCTCAAAATTTCGTGGCTTATTTTTGTAAATAAGCTCATGGCTCAAAAATTTTGGGCTTATTGATTTGTTTTGCTTGTTTACATCTTGCTATACTTGGTCTACATCTTCTAAGTCACTAAACTAGTTGCTTCGTTTTTCCTTTTTCACAATTTTCAAGCTTATTTTGGTTGCTTATTTTTGAAGCTTATTTGTGCTTTTTCTTATTTTTTGTGGTCCCAAACCGGTCAAAACAAAGTAACATAGATCCACAATTTGTGCTTCAAAAGATAAGGACATCTTGTTTGGTAGTAAAAGTGGTCCTCACTCGAAAGTGACCTCAATCGAAATATGCAGGGGTTTATCGCAAGCGAAATATGTATGTTCTCTTAAGCGAAATATGCAGGAAAAGTTCAAGCGAAATATGTATGCTTGTTAAGTGAAATATGCAGGTTTAGCTCAAGCGAAATATTACATTAACTAAAAAGACACTCTGCGAAAATTTTGACTTCAAGCGGAATATGCAAGTTTGATTTCAAGCGAAATATGCAGCTTTGAGTTCAAGCAGAATATGTTTTAAGTTCAAGCGAAACATGCAAGATTGAGTACAAGCGAAATAAGTTTGAATTTCAAGCGAAATATGCAAAAGACCAAGCGAAACATGCAATTCCTTTTTCAAGCGAAATATGTTCTCTTTCAAGAGAAATGTGCAGTCTTCTGAATTCAAGCGAAATGTGTAACTTTTGAAGCAAAATACGTAATCTCCAAGCAAAGCAAAATATGCAATTTTTCTTTCAAGCCAAGAGAAATATGCACTCTTGCAAGCGAAACATGTCAGTTTAGGAATTTAAACTTTCAAGACATTCAATTCACAAGAAAAAAACCTTAATCCAAATCAACATTCACGGTTTTCTATTAATTTTGTAAAATCCCGCGAAAGACATAATTCTTTTCTTGGTTTTAATCATAGACTTGTAAAATCCCGTGAACGTTTATTGCTTTCTTTTTACCACAACTTCAATCACAACAAATCTACTTAAGATCCTACAATCATTTTTCACTTTATAATTCTTCAATCATTCATCATGACAACTCCAATTGTAACTTCCATAACTGACAGTCAAATGAATAACAACATAATGGCAGCTGGTTTAAGGGATCGTCCACCAATGCTTGCAACAGGACGATATGCACAATGGTGATTACAGTTCTTACGATACATTGATACAAGACCAAATGGTGATGCCTTACGGAAGTGCATTCTTAAAGGTCCTTACACTCCAATTATTGTCACAACTCCAGCTGTTCCTGCAACAGAGAATTCTCTAGCAGTTCCTAAACAAACAACAGCCAAGACAGTTATGAACATGACTCCTGAAAACAGAGCTCATTTTGAATCTAAAAAAGAAGCGATTCATTTGATATTGACTGGAATTGGAGATGAAATATACTTAACTATTGATGCATGTCAGACAGCTCAAGAAATGTGGGAAGCCATCGAAAGGCTACAACAAGGTGAATCACTCAATATTTAAGAATATCGTCTAAATCTTACTTGCCCACGGTATATACTAACCCTTTCAAGCATGGAGGCCATAGTCTCAGAACCGGACTCAAGCAAGGGATTGTTGATATATTTTAGATGTTGACATTTCTTATGATTCAAAGATTGGATCTTTATAGACGAAAATGAGTAATATTTGTGAGAAGATTTCCAAACTCGGTAGCAATTATGAAACTCGGACAACACTGTTCTCGGATAACAAGTAGTCTGAAACTCGGTACACTTAAAACCTATTAAACTCGGAAATGCTATGAACCACAAACTCGATTAAGAACCAAAAATCGATTATTTCAAACTTGATTGAACCGAGTTTTGATAAATTATTTGATTAAGAATTTTCAATAACCACAAACTCGATATAACCGAATTTTATGATGACTGAATAATCCAAAACACATATAATCATCAAATTTAATAGAACTGAATTTGTACTCTGAGTTTTTTAAAATTGACGAATTTGTTTTCAAAATCCCAATTCACGATAAAACCGTGAATTTGTGATGTTTTAACACTTTGTAAGCATATTTTGGAGAGTAAAATCACTAAGTCCTTATTTCACACTTTTTGATAAAACCGAAAATGTGAAAACATATAAAACTCGATATTTACCCGAGTTTATCAATAACCTCCTAATATACGATTTTCGATAGAACCAAAAATGCGTATATATATATATATATATTAAAATACTTTTCGATCAAAACTAAAATAAAAATTATCTGAAAATAGAAAAACCACTTTCGAGAATGCAGAAACACTTCCGAGAACGCTAAAATACTACTGAAATTGCAAGCTCCATAACTCGATAACACTCGATAACTTCCAAATACTCAAAATCGCTTGTCAAGACACAACTCGAAAGCTCAAATATCTAAACGAATTACAAAGAATGTCATCTCGAGGTTGTCGGACGTGTAAAAAACTCACAGATCGAATCACTCGTATTCTCTAATGGCGTATGATACCACTTGATAGGTCTTGTTTATCTTGAAACATACATATTGTTCATTGATAAGTGTAAAATACACATATCCATTTATGCTTAAAAACAACCCAATTAAACCCAAAACAGACCAAAAATGGCAAAAATATGCTTGTATTTGTGTTTTGTGTGTGCAGGTACGGATATATCAAAAATCACAAGAAAACAGTCAAAAACGAGCAAGCACGGACACGAGAACCAGAAGAGTACAAAGCCGAAGCCAGAAAAGCCAAGCCTCAGTCAAAATCAGCCAAAGTCAGTCAAGATGTATATGTCAACCAAAAGTCAAACAAGACCACAAATATTCCATTTTAACCCTCTAAGTTTCACAAAAGTCCAAGAATAGCCCCTCTCCTCTTAATGGCCCTTAAAAACCCAAATGGGCCATACCCGGATCCTAAAGTCCAAATCCTTAGCCCATTCCCTCTTATAACAAACCACAAGGGCCAAACTTGCAATTCCCAAAAGTTATTTATAACTTGAAAAAGGGAATAGAAAGAGAGGGACTGAAAGTACAAATATGCCAAAGTCCTATAACTCGTATGACACTCGAGCTTGCCAATCGTTCGATTACTCACCCGATGGGCATAGCCGAGGATGTTGTAGTTAAAGTCGATGGTTTCACGTTTCATGCAGATTTTGTGGTGGTTAGTTTTGAGCCCGATCCAAGAGTTCCTATTATTCTAGGAAGACCTTTCCTTGGAACCGCAAAAGCTCTAATAGATTTGTACGAGGAAAAATTGACTTTAAGAGTAGGAAAGGATGAACTTGTTTATTATGCCGATAAATCTGAGAAAAACAAGGAAAAGAATTGTGTTCATGCCATTTCTATCATTGATTTTTCAAAAGACAATCCGTTTAGTGGCAATACTACTAATACTCTTCCTCCTAGTTCTTCTCCGATGAAGACTAGTGATAATTTTGAAAAGTTCTCCGATGAACTTGCTCCTCTTGGTTCGTTACCACCAGGTAATGATGACTCGACTTTTAAGAAGGATTTTCATGAAGTAAATTTTCAAGTTTACTCAAATACTCTTTTCGAATTCGATGATAATTTCAAATCTGGCAACGTAAATCCTCTCTTTGAAGAGCACGATAAGGATGGTCGAATTATGTTTCTTCTTCCTTCACACTTACTTCACCGGAAGTAAGTGAATTAGAAGCTTATCTTGAAAAAGATTCGATTCCACCAGGAATTGATCTTACCCTCCCTCCTACCTTTAAAGTTTCAAGTAGCAATCCTACTTCCCCTACTCTTACCGGAGAGAAGGATTGTTCAAAGAAGATATCGATGTTTTTCTCGTTGATCTGATTTGTATGGAGAATGATGTATCGTGTTTTGATAAGAAGGAAAATCCTTTGTCTTTTAGCAACATACTTGCATAAGAAACCAAAACCTCCTCAAGAAGTTCAAAAAGTCGAGATGAAAGACAACGAAGTTTCAAGTGAAATACCAATCGATGTCATTGTCATGCCAATTAGAATCACTTTTGATAATCCAATTGATTTTAATGATCATTTTTCCAAACCAAAGGACTTAAAAAAGGATTTAACCATTTCATTTGACTCTACCACCACAAGTATTTTACCACATCCTTTGTTAGATTCCGACTCGCCTTTCACTGCGGAGTTGTCGGCTAGTGGTACCTTGAATTCTTTCAAAAACGAGGACAAAGTATTCCAAACCAGGTATACTAGTTTATCATGCCATTCATGATAAAAATCTTGTAACATTGGAGGAGAATTTAAAAGAGAACATTTCCTCCGGGACTCTTTTAGTTTTCAAAAAACCGTCATTTGTTCCACCTCCGCCAGAACCACCAGATGAATGTTTGAAGAATGTTGTGCTTAATTTCTACCAAAACCAGAAGACGTTTCCTCTAAATGTTGAAGATGTTAATTCCTTCACATTTATCATTTGGACTTTTCTTCCACATTTCACTTATTCCAAGGAATCACCTTTGATTTTCTCCTTTAGAAGTGAGAATTTTGTTCGCAGAGGCTGAATGCGTGGCGCTATCTGCAAGTTGTGCTCAAGTAATGTGGATGAGGACACAGCTTCAAGATTATGGCGCCCTATCCGAAGATAGGTTTCAGTATCTTGTCAGGCGAATTGGTATGAGATGTTTGACTCCAGCAGAACTGGAGGTTCTGACAAATGAATCTGCTTGATACTTCATCAAACATCACCATGTACATATTTTTGAAAAAAGAAAAATACAAAAATATAAAATTTCAAAAAGAAAATACAAAATCAAAAAATCAGAAAATGTTTCAAAAAATATTCTTCTCGACATGTCTCTTGGAATCGATAACATTTACGTACCTAGAAATGTTGATTAATATCAACACGGGCGTGTAAATGAAGTTCGAACAGGAGTTTCAAATGTTTTCAAAACATGTCATTTCTAATTTTTCTTTATGACTTGTAATCACTCTCAGATTGCAACTCGGACCCGAATGACAAAGGAGAGTGTACGCATAAGTGCGCTTATCCTTAGCGTTAGAAGAGAAGTCTTCTAACATTTGGTTTTTCAAAAAAGTTGAACACAATTTTTCAAGAATTTCTCAATGACAATTCAAAATCTTTCAAAATTGTGTGTTCAACACTCCAGTCCTCATATTGTTTTTCAAGACAATTATTCTACATTTGGTGTCATTTTTTTAAATGAGTCAATGTTTGAGGGGGAGTTTTTCAAAAAACAATGTTTTAATGATTTTGGATACTATTCTTAAATTCTTTCGGTATTCAAAACATTTACACTAATCTCAATAACATATCTGGAATAATAATGACTACTCAATAACTTGAATGTTATAAGATGATTAGGTGGTTGAGCACAATTTTTCAAGAATTCTTCAATGACAATTCATAATCTTTCAAAATTGTGTGCTCAACAATGCTAACCCTCAATTTTATATTCATTTTACAACTTGGTATCATTATTTTTGGTGTCAAACATATGTAAAGGTATTTCAAGACAAATTTTAATCACAAAGTATTTCAAAAACTAATAAATTAGTATTTAAAATAAAGAGAGAAATGTATTTAAAATGTGATCTTTAAAATAATAAGTGATCTTATCGACTCATAGTGCTTGATACTCTTCGAAAAAGGTTTTATGGTTACGATATCATACCCTACAACATCTTATTTCACGACTATTCTGAAGTCATAAGGTGGTAAGGTTAGGTATTTGTCCTATGATCCAACCTGGAGGTATCTACCCAAGGACACTCCATAGTTAGAAATAGTAGTCCTTAGGTATGATTAGAGATGAATGTGTATAAGGGAAGAATGTCGACTAAGATTGAGCTAACACTGGAACAATCACAACAAGGTGTTAGTAATGACGTCTTGGTAAGCATTGAAGGGGTTGAAGAATTAAAAAGAAATGTATGGATAAAGGGTGTAAAGAAAGTAGCCCTCCACACAACTTAGGCAGAAACCGGGTCAATACATATGCTATCAGAATCACAATGTTGATTGCTGATATTGAAGACGACATCATAGACCCAGTGATGCAATGCACAACCCGATGCAATGCACAACCATTCCCAAGCCTATTCGGGTTTCTCTTCAACAGAAACATTTTCTCATTTTGTCACGGAGATACACACTACTTCTATTGACTTCTCTCACTCCCAAGTATTAGTTATATTGAATAGGTGGCAGTCAGCTCCAACCTCTTATTACCAAAGACAAGAAACGCACTAATCGAGTCAAAGCCAAGAGAACTATAAATAAATTCATTAGGATACATTCCAGTTACTAACACTTGTTTGAACACCAATTAGTTCCAATTTGTTAACAAGAGTCTCGGCATTATCCTTGTGATTGTGCCAGAACAAATCCGAGTGAAACTTATGGATGTAAGTCATTGGGGGGGCGGCCTCGATAAGATGTGAAATCTGCTTGAGCCAACATCAAACAAGCTCTTGGTACGTGACTTGCGAGATTCTATATGAATCAAGCTTGTGTCAACTGAAAAGAAACGGAATGGGTGGGGGGGGGGGGCGATGCAATGTGAAATCAAACTTGTTCCAGGATAGAATTGACGCTTTAATCAGAAAAGATAGTACTATCTGATTCACTCTTACCGTGTTGCTGTTCTTTGAGTCGTTTCGGTAATGAGAACTAGCACGCATGTAAATCTAATGCATCGTGTTAAAAATCCTAACGGTTGGGGGGGGGAGGGTGGTGGGGGGGGGGGGTGGGGGGGTGGGACTTTCAGCTGAAACCTTTCAAGAGATTTTCTATTGATCTACCTTATCACAGGTATAATATTTATACTTAAAACGTTCCTACAGAACCGAAGGTTCACTGAACCAAATCGACGAATGGACAAAGCCATATTCTCCACACGACGCTTTATTGCTAACTGTTTTATTTCAGGATACATAAAATGGAGATGGTTATGCCTTATTCCAGCTGAAGTCAGATTCATTACCACATGCTCATGCTCAAACTACAAAGACATACTATAAGCATCGAGATTTAAGATTCATGAAAGCTCAAGAATTAAAGACAAAGACTTCTGCATAAACTCTGATATATAAGATCTTCCTCCAAAGATATCAAGCCTATCAAGGGAGATTGTTAGCAAGCTTTCAAGATGATGCAAAGTATGAGCATGTTGGTCAAGACATAAGATTTCAAGGCGGCAAAGACGATCAAGACGGAAGAATAAAGATTTAAGGATCTTGGACGAAAAGACAATGACAAAAGCTCAAGATCAAACATCACAAAGCATGAAGGAACAAGCCTACAACGTTGACAAAGACAAAGATCATAAGAGCTTAACGACAAAAGCAATCTCATTAATCTCACAAAGGAGTGTCACAATGAACTCACTTCAGGGGAGATTGTTAGCCTCAAAATATTGAGTCAAACAAGGAAGTTTGTTCATTTAGAATATTAAGTCTCGGTCATTAATTAATATATGTTGTAATAGGCTAGATGGGTAAACGGGCTCTTAAATGTAAGCTAACCGGTCACGTATATCGGGCGAAAGCCCAAGTAATCCCGAGCCCGGCCCGTAGAATTACTAAAGGCATGAAAGCCTTTTAGTTTTGATACATATACAACTCACCAAGGAAGGTGAGGTAGGTTGGTTCATTTGTAAACATTTCATTTTGCAAGTAATCCTCCCATTTTCTCTACTTTCTTCTCTGTACTTTCTCTCTCTATAATTCTTCTCATCTCCTAGCTTATTTTCTTGTTCATCATAATGAAGTGAAGTGATTTTTAGATCCGACACAATGGCTTTGGTCCAAGCATAAACATTCCTTGTAATGAATTGCCATGTTTCAAAATTAAATCAACATTCTTTTTCAGTTTGGCCTCAAGATCTAGAACAGTGTCATGATATCTATCCTCATTTACCTTTTTAAAATTAAATAAGTCTTTTGAAGTTCCTTATTTTACCATTTGTAATCTTTGACATCTAAATCCAATTTATCTCGTTGTTTTTCTAGATCTCGAATGATATCTCGATCACAAACAAATTGAGACTGGGCTAGTTGACTAAAATGTTTTGCTCGTTATAATCAGCCCAAGAAATTTCATTGAGATATTATTATTTAAATCCGCGAGTTAATTTTTCCCAAAACCCGAACCCTTATCCCTTATACAACTCCAAGTGAACCTAGTCAAATTCTGAGTTTTGGTTTTTTAAACTTTTTAAGAAAATATTTGTTGCTTTCAGCTTTCCCTTCCCCGATAATGCATTTCTGCTAATTGCTCTAACGCACATAGAACATGAACATGTGTATCTTTTTCAATACTGCCACTATTAACATTCCAATGTGTGAATCAATATAAATATCAAAATCAATTTTGATCGTCACCAATGGTACTGTTAATAATTTTAGTATGAGTTGGATAACATTTGGTTTCTTCATTTTTCATTTGTTGGATAAGAATTGTCACTCACTTATAATGCAGAATCAATAGCTTGGCCCATCATCAAAGTAATATCAGCTGGTTGAATTTTCCCTGGCCATTAAGCATAGTCTTGCACTGAGTTCTTCATTTCTTCATACCAAGACACCATCAACAAAGAGAAAATAATTCTGCTCATCGGTAAGATTTACTCCAAGCTATCAATCCTGTTTTTGCCACGCAACATTTTGTTCCATGAAGTAATTTCGAGACCCAAACTCTTAGATTTGGATAATTTGCCTAGCTAATGTCCCTTTTCCACTGCAGTTTAGCATGAACAGTTGAAGTGTTTCTGAAGACGAGGTTCGAAGAGTCCTTTTAACATTTTCTTGTCCTCTTTAGAGCATTCGCTCCCTCTATGATTTACTTCCTGAACATAAGCTCATCTATTATTTCTTCCAACATTACCAAGTTTCTGGCTTTGCATAATTCACCCTGCCACCCTTGAAATGATTTCTTGTTTCCTAGTATTGGCTGAAGTGCGAAGACTATTATTTGTTAGAGTAAAAATATTTGATAAAGGCCCGAGCACGTAACGAGCAATGCAGATGCTAGAGGATCTTTAGAAATGGTGTCGAACATCATCCTGCTGGTACTTACATCTTCATAATCAACCCACAGACGTAGGATTGTCATCATAATACAGATGATGATGATTCTGGAAGATAAACCCGTATGTGCTAACGAGAGCCAAAGGATTCATGAGATTTTTTCTAACATTCTTTTGCTCTTGATACAATTAACGCAGTTTCTCGAATTTGCTGAAGGTAATCAAAAAGCTCATCAAACTATCCACTAGTCAAACGTTTATGGCAAGATCAACTTGGGTAACATAGTTCAAACCATTTCCGGTTGACAAGCTATTCAGAAACGTTTGTGTAATTGTAAACAATTGGAAAATGAGCATGTTCATTTCTCCAAAAACGTTCATTTAATTAAGCAAACTATTGTAAAACTAAAACAAGTGCCTTCCCCTGGTTCAGCAACAGAAGTGAACAAATCATTTGTAAAAAGAGTTTCTCTACAACTAGTTTTGTATAGTTATTCCCCTCATAAGACTTCAAAGCTCTTTCCCATGTCCTTGGCCTAAGTGCAAGCATCCACATAAAAGATAAATGTCATTTTGAATCGAGAGAAAATCAGATCATAGAGCTCATCTCATCTCAGCATCATAGTGCAATAACGAATCTCCATCTCCTTGTAAATCCTCAGCAGTTTGCAATTTCGGAACTGTGGAATTGTTAGGAATGAACATTTCAAACTTATAAGGTCCTTCATCAAGCGCTTTGTTAAGCCACTTTCAGTTTTCCCTCTTTCGATTTATATATCATCTAAATCTACTTGCCTATGTATATAACTACCCCTTTCAAGCATGGGAGGCCTAGTCTCAGAACCGGCATCAGCAAGGGATTGTTGATATGTTTTGGATGTTGACATTTTTTATGATTCAAAGATTGGATCTTTGTAGATGAAAATGATTGATATTTGGAGAAGATTTCCAAACTTGGTAACAAGTGTGAAACTCGGACAACACTGTTCTCGGATAACAAGTAGTCTAAAACTTGGTACACTTCTCAAACAGAACTAAACTCGGAAAAAATACTAAGAAACTCGGTATTCCTAAAAACGTATTAAACTTGGAAATACCCTTAATCCTAAAATCGATTATAGCAATCTCGATAGAATCGAGTTTCGAAAAATTCATTGACTAAGGATCAACAATGATTACAAACTCGATAGAACCAAGATTTATGATGACTGAATAATCGAAAACACATAAAACGTCAAATTTGATAGAACCGAATTTGACTTCCGAGTTTTAGAAACTAAAGATTTTGTTTTCAAAATCCCAATTCACGATAAAACCATGAAATTGTGATTTTAACACTATGTAAGCGTATCCCCGAGAGTAAATTCACTAAGTCCTTATTCACACTTTTTGATAAAACCGAAAATGTGTGAAAACTTATAAATCTTGATCTTCCACCGAGTTTATCAATAATCTCCTAATATATGATTTTTAATAGAACCAAAAATGCGTATATATCTATTACAATACTTTTCTATCGAGAAACTAAGAGTAATAAGCAAAAACTATCAGAAAAATGATCTGAGAATACAAAAATCACTTTCGAGAATGCTGAAATACTTTCGATAATGGTAGAATAGTACTGAAAATGAAAGTTCCATAAAACTACGTTACATCAAATCCAGTAGAATACTCGATCACATCCAAAAGCTCGAAATAACTGCCAAAACACAACTCGAAAGCTCAAAAATCTCAACCGAATTCACCGAATGTCATTTCAAGGTTCTCGGACATGTAAAAAACTCACAAAACAAATCACTCTAATTCTCTAATGGCGTATGATACCACTTGTTAGGTCTTGTTTATCTTGAATCATACATAATCAACTATGGAATCTTGTAGAGAATAGTAGAGGAAGGCAAGTATTCAAAATTCAAATGTTATTAAAATGGAGGGAAAGGGAAAACGTTTATTACAAGGCATCACCTTCTAATGATGATTAGAAGAAGTATTTATAAGAGAAGGAAGGAGGCTTCCCTTCCTTTATTTTTCACTTCTAGTCCCTATTCTTTGGCAATTATGCTATTTTTTACTTTTAGCATAATATACCTTATTACAAACTACTTTATTCTAAAAAAAATAAAGACTAATGACTAAATATTATTAAACCACATAATCGACACTTTTTATGAACCTAACACTTTTTGTGCACTTTATACATCCCTGGAGCAATCACATTTGTGTTCTTTAAAATTGTCATCACATTCTGAGGCAAAATCTGTGTAGTGACTGGTTTTGAAAAATTATTGGACACATTATTTGTGGTAACTGACTTTGACTTTGAAAAATCTATCTTTGCAAGAGAATCTAAAAAAGTAGCTGGTTTACCTAAAATTGATTGCCTTTAACTTTTAAAAGCATTCAGTTGTTGAATAACTGATGATTTTTCAAACTTAGTTTCCACAGATTTTCCTTTTATCTTTTCTATGAGTTTCTTCAACTCACTTATTGCAATTCTTTTGTCTTGTAATTGAGCTTTCAAGTCTTGAATTTCAAAATATTATTCATGTTCTTTTAGAAATACGTTTAACTGATTTTCTTTGAAAGATTTGTCATTTTTTATCTGTTCTTTACATTGTTGTAACGTAAGTTCAAGATTAATCGCATGTTTCTAAAGTGCTTCAAAACTCTTTGACATTGTTCTACTTTTTGAAAGTTCTTTTTCAAGACGTTACAATTTTTCCAAAGCTTCCAGATAATCACATTGCAAATTAGTAACTTCATCCATTTCAGTGTACACACCAAGTATTGCATCATGTTATCAACATAGTATATTTCCCTTGAAATTCGGTCAATTTCATTCAAAAACTGTGTTTTTTGAGTGTCTAGTTGAGAATTGAGAGTGTCTACTTCATGTTCAAGAGAATTAAAGTATCTCAAATCAGCAACCATTTCCTCTTTCAAACATAAGTGAAATTTTTCTAAATCAGCATTTATTCTTCGAATTTGGGGACAAAAATTTCCTTCAATAGTATTTTGAATGAATGGATCTATGTGACCAAAATATGTTCTTTTCGTGATTGTGTGTTTGCAACGTTCCACTCCATCAAAAATGGTGTCAACACTTTTTAAATTTTGAAAAGTTCTTTAGAGATTTTACACTTTGATCCCACAGAATGGATTCATCCATTCATTTTTCTAACAAAGTTGTTTGTTTATTAAAAGACTCTTTGGAATTTTCATTCTTAGCATATGTATGACTCATTTTTGACTCTTTTGAAAAATATTGTTGTTCAGGAGACTTTTCACGTTGTGGAACGAACAAATCATAAAGATTATTCAACTGGTCATAATCAAAAGGTCTGATTAAATCTCTTAATTTTGATCGACTTTCTTTTGCAAGACAAATCATCTCGTCAGATTCAGGGGCTAACATTAAAGCAAGATTAACATTGTAGAAACCTATATCATACAAACAAGGATTCGTTCTTTGAGCTTTCTTGAGGAACTCAGGTTTGGCAAAACTCGTTTTACAATTACGATCTAGCAAATTCATTGTTTGAACTGATTGACCAGTTTTATATACAATATTATCCAAAACCTTGACTTTGTTTTCTAAATCAATGACCTTATCAGTTTCTTTGTCTTTACGAGTTTTGTAAAACTTAATCTGAGCCTCTTTTTCTTGTGACAGTATGAGAAAGGTTTCTTGATGGTCAAAAGCCCATTTTATACCAGTAATCATTTGAGTTTTAAAACTTTATCTTTCGATATATTCATTAGATGACTTTTTTTCAGCATCCATTTTGTATGACATTAATCCACTTAGCATTGCATAATCAATTTTCCACCTTTTGACGCATAATTCACATCCAGATATCATTAAGTTCAGCTGAATCTTAGGTCATTGAACAAGTCAACTGATTAGTTTTTCTTTGACAGTTCTTTGTTTGCTTCTTTGAAAAATGGTTATTTAGATGATTCCTAAACTTATTTTTGGTTTTGGAAAAAATCCTCAATTTCAACCTTTATTTTAATCAACTAAAGCCTTGTTGATGTTACCAAATATTTATATTTAACGGTTTTGTTGTCAATCACTTTACATTAGTTTTTCTCAATTAAAGAAGAAAGCAAATCACATTCTTTAGCAAGATCATCATCATCATCCTGGTCAACAGTTTCTCCATTATTACACATATCCAATGAATTAATAGTGATTTTAGTGTCACCTTGTTCCTCCAGATATGTGTTACTAACAGATTCAGGTTGCTCAGGATGTTCATTTTCCAATGCAAACACATTATAGTTATCATCATTATTTTGTACCTTTTGCAATGGCTCAGCATCAAAGATGGGTCCAGAATTGTCAGCAGCATCTGGAGTAACCTCTTGAATCTGTGCCATGTACATATAATGTGCTTCCAATTCTTGATCTTCAGGTTCATCATCAGTGTCATCCCTCCAATCAGCTTGCTCTGCATTCAACTGAAATCCAGCTTCCTCTTGCTTACAGAATAGCATCTCCTCCTTGATAGCTCATCCATTCCCGTTTTCCCTTGCGAGACATGCTATATTCCTTGTAATTATAACACTGAATCCCAGACTTTGCAGCTACTACCGGTGTACCTACATTCTCCCTAGCCCCAGCAACATTAACTACCCTCTGATTATCATACCCAGTGCCTCTGTTAATCCTTGGAGTATTATCCTGATTTGCTCTACTGGTGTTTGATGAAGTTCTGAGGTTGTTGTTGGTAGGTTTGTAGATTTTCTTGAATGATAGAGAAATTAAAGCCATGAGTTTATCAATCTCCTTTTCCTTTGACATTTCATCATCTTCAGTAACCGTTGCAGGTTCTTGATCATAAATAGGAGCAGAAGAGTTGACAATTGATTTACCTCTGATTCTGGTAAGTTATTGTGATCTGGTGGAGGAATATTGAGTGTTGTGATTAGGATTGTTTTGAGGATGGTAAATTGGTTGTTGTTGAGCAACAAGTGCAAGTAGATTAGCAGTACGTGCGAGTCTTTCAGCTCTTATCTCGTTGACTTCATTCTGGTGTTGCTTCAAGATGTCATAAAGTTTGTGATAGGAGACAGTCTTCAGCTCTTGACTCTGCTTAACAAGTATCCCAAACCTTTGTCATTCTGGTTGTAATTGAAGTAAGAACATTCACTTCATGATTTGTAACATTACACTGATTCCTGACAAGCTCATTCATCATCTTGTAAAACCTTGAGTAATACGATTCAAGTGATTCACCATCCCGTGATGTGAATTTTCCAAATTCCCAATATAAATTGGTTTCAAGATCTTGAACATTGATCGATTCACCTTGTTTCAACCTTTCAATGGCTTTCCACATTTTACATGCATTTGGACAAGCATCAACTATGGAGTAAATATCGTTATCTATCCCTGTGAGAATTATCTGAACTGCTCGCTTCATCATTCAGTTGATCTCGTATATCTTGTGAAACATTCTTATAGTTCTCCATGTACCCTTCTGTAGTGGTTTCAGAACTACCTTCAGCAATTGGAACAGTCTTCTCAGTCCATTTGAATTTGTAGGGTGGATTCTAGAGACAATAGTAGATGAGTTCATTGTTAGGTTTGGTGTTGATGTATCTCTCGATTCTGGATTTCCATTGAACGTAATTATCAAGTGCTAACATTAGTGGACGGTCTTTACCACCTGCTTTCATGATGGCATTGTGAAGAGCATTTGTTGTTTGAGTTTGCAAATCGGTATTGGTATTTGACATTTTGATTTTGTTGTGAATGGATATCGGATCTTAAGTTTTATGAAGTGGTTGAGTTTTGTTTTGATATGTAACTCAAGTTTACAGGATTTTACAAGTCTTGATTAAACCGAGAAAAGAGATGATCATTCGCTGGATTTTTGAAAATCAAGAAGAACCGTGAATTTAATGTTTAATTGTTGTTGAAATCATGTGTTGGATAATTGGAAGTACTGTGAGCTTTTGTAACGATTAATGATTTTTTTAAAACGATGACGGTGCACAAAACTTTCAACATAAAATGAGTAACGGTTGATTAAAACTCAAATAAGGACTAACAGTGCACTTACGGTTCACTTTTGGATGACTAACGGGCTATTTTAAAAGAATAAGGACTAACGGTGTAAAGTTGTTTTATATCATAGGGGATATTATCAAAGAAAGGACTAAATTTCTAATTGTTCCTTTGAGGTGAGGACTGCTTGTGACCCACTTTTTTATTTTTAGTCTTAATAATTAAAAAATTCTCTTCCAACTGGTTCTTCATCTTTCGTTTGAATTTTAAAAAAATGATACGTATGTTTTTTAATCTCCGGACGTGGAGCGGGTATCGTCGGTTAAAAAATATATACCCAGTGATCGGAAAAACGGATCACGATCACAATGGTATAAGTTAGAAGACCCGTAATTGACCGTCACTCGAAACTAAAAAACCAAAAATACTGTAAAAACGTGTATAGTTTTGTTCTTGTGGATTTGCTAATTCGGTTCACTACACAATATTGAAAATTCGGTTTCAAAGGTAATGTGAGCCCGGTCGTACTTGTAAATTACGAGTTCGGTTGAACTTGTAAATTGCGAGTTCGGTTGAACTTGTAAATTGCGAGTCCGATTGAACTTGTAAATTGCGAGTTCGGTTGAACTTGTAAATTGCGAGTTTGGTTGAACTTGTAACTGCGAGTTCGGTTGAACTTGTAAATTGCGAGTTCGGTTGAACTTGTAAATGCGAGTTCGGTTGTGCTTGCTTTGCTAATCTGGTTGATGAAGGCTGCGAATTCGGTTGTACTATCGTCCTTGTCTTTGTCTTCTAGCAAAAACCCAAACCGTCCTTGTCCTTGGAAGCTAAAGTTGTGGATCTTGGTCTCCTTGTTGTTTCAAACTGTGGACCACAAAGGAAAAACCACCCAAAATAAGCTAGTAAATAAGCTCGAGATATAGTCTCTTGAATGTAAGCTTTTGACTCGAAACAAGCCAAAACCTCAAAGTTAAGCCGAGAGATAATAAGCTCAAAACCTTTTAAGCAACATGTAAAACACCTTAATAAGCCATGACCCATTTCTACTATAAGCTATAAAAACATTTGACCGAGAAAGATGGGAGGCTATTTGATGAAAAAAATTAAACAAGAAAAATAAAACTACGGCTTAGGTCTTAGAAAAGACAAATATTAAGCTCATGGACAATAAGCTATTAATAACATAGCAATAGTGAGCTAAAAAGTTTATTCCATCGATGAATAAAGGTTGAAAACCCAACATATGATTCAAAATGATATAAGCCCAAGTGATACCGAGATAAACATAAGCCCAAATGAGAGACAAAACTTTGTTAACATAAACAGACTTAAAGTTTTGAAAATTTTAAAAGTTTAACGAGTTAAAAAAACAAAATAAGCTTAACAATAAGCCATAAATAAGCTAGAAGATAAACCACAAAGTGTCACAATCCACCCCTTGGCGGACTTGATACCATATGTTATCCAAAACTTAACCTTATCACACCAATAAGCCTATACCAAATAAGCAATAAGTAGAAAAGAGATAAAAGGAGAAATCGGAAAATTATAGTGAGAAAGTAGAGAGAGAAAACAAGAGAGAAAGATTAGATTAGAGAGAAGTTTGGTGAGTTACAAATGAAATCAAATGCAACCAACACCCTCTCCATGTGTGGAGAGGGTCCTATTTATACCCTAAGGCCACCATGGGCTCGTGGGCTTTCTATCTTGGGCCGGGCTTGGCTTATCTTGGGCTTTGACCCTAAAATTTTAGAAAAATATTATATAAGCAAGCCCGTGATACCCGATAGTATTACTTAACAATGACTATTTTACGACTAATAAGACTGATAACTTTCCATGTTCGACTTATATAAGATTTATGGCTAACACGAACAGCTTTTTAGTTTTATTTCTTGGCTGAATCGGAACTCATAGCCTTCAAAATGACCGATTTCTAAGTTCACAGCTTTGCAAAGTGTGAAATTTATATACTTTTTGAAAATCTTTTTAAACTCATCAGTTTTCGTTTTAACTTGTTTTTCAAGTTCTTTATATGTACGACATCGTGTCGAGATGATCTATTAAAATAAAATGAACACAGATTTTATTAAAATCTGTACCAAAACAGTAACATCAAACTATTTTTATAAAAATACTTTTTATATATTTAACCTTGCAAAAATCGTATCTCCTTCGTTATAACTCCGTTTTCAACGTTCTTTGTATCTACAATTTCTTATTGAGATGATCTAACATAATTAATGTTGTTCAATTTATATCAGTTGTGTAAGAAGAAGTTGTTTTGCTTACTAACAATTGGATTTTAATTTAGGATATTTATATATTCAAAAAGTTGTTAGGTTCAGTTCCTTGAGCCTATCAGTCTTTAGTAGATTTAAACATAAAATCCCTATACTATTACACAGCTGAGTCTTTCAGTTTAAGTCGCTTAAGTTTCTTCAGCGTCAACTACCTTCAGGTCTTAGAAGATTGGGAAAGTATCTTCACTTGAGTTATGCAGCAGTAAGAAATATGAAGAGTCTTATGGTAGAGCTTCAAGTTCAGCTTGAAGAATAATCATATAACATACATGGAAAGATGAGGAAAGTTGTTTTAGTGAGAGAAAGGATTGGATGAACACTTAGAGAGAGAAATTAAACTTGTAATATTATGTGTGAAAAATGAACAATCAACCACCTCTCCAAGGCATGGAGAGGTGTTTATATACTTACAATGAACAAGCGGGCTTGGGCTTGCATGGGTTTATCCATTGGCCTTTGCTAACTAACTATGTAAGTTTCTAAAAATTACTTAATGAGCTAACGACTGTTATCTATGGAAGCGACCAACACTTTCATGTTCCTAACAATCTCCCCCTAAGGGAGGTCGCTCCATCTTATAGAATCTTAAACCTATCATACTATGCTTTATCTTTAGTCTTGATCTCATTCAACTTCAATTTGAATTGTGTTTTGATGTAGTGAGCATTGCTTTTTTAGTTTGAGCTTATTCCTTTATCTTGACTTGAATGTGATTTTGAGCACCTTGAGATCATCAACCAAGCATAATCTTGTTTCGCAATTTTGTAAACTTTGCCATCTTGTGAACTTGTGACTTCTAGATCGATATGCTCATACCTTTCTTACGTCATCTTGAAAAGCTTTATAATGTATCTTTATTGAGGTTCTTTAACTTTAATACTTCATTACTTTGGGAAAGATGTTAGGTATCAGAGTGACGAAAACTTCTTTGAAATTCTTTGACCTTAATACTTTGTCACTTCAAGAAAGATGTACGCTATCAGAGTAGCGGAAGTCTTAAAGCATGTACTTGAGCTTTCATGATGTCATTATGTTTGTCGGTCGGGTATGAGCATGTGGCTATGAATCTTGTGA
Source organism: Tanacetum coccineum (assembly GCA_026074375.1). NCBI lineage: Eukaryota > Viridiplantae > Streptophyta > Magnoliopsida > Asterales > Asteraceae > Tanacetum > Tanacetum coccineum. Next base: position 47,219 of record BQNB010023563.1, read on the forward strand.
GTCAGCTAGAATCAGGTACCTTCACCTCCTTCTTTAAGTATCCTGCATTAAAACAGTTAGCAATAAAGCAGGCCGAGGAGATTGGATTGTCATTCGCTCTGTTCGGTTGGAGGAACCTTCGAAAATCCATGATATCAAAATTAAAATTCAAAATCCTGTGAGGATCGACCTGTGATTAGGTAGTTCAGTTAAATAAGAATTCTCCTTGACAGGATTTCCACTAAAGTATAGAAAACTTTCTAAACACATTTGTATTAGATTCATCAAACTTAGCATGTTCTCATTATCGGAATGTCTCAAAGCAGACAACACGATAAGAGTTAAACCATCGAGTTACTATCTCACCGATTGAAATAAAAATTGATTTAAAAATCAATCGACGTGTCACTTGTAAAAGTGGGCGTTGTGACACACAGACAGTGTTATCATTTCAAAATTCATCATCAATCGTCGATTCATAACCTGGAACAAGTTTGATTCTTAGAGAATCGTACCATCGTTTCTTTCCAGTTGTCACAAGTTTGATTCATAAGAATCGCACAAGTCACCTACCATGAGTGTGTTTGATGTTGGCTCAAGCAGGATTTCCATCTTCACTGTGAATAATATCACTCAGATGTTCTGGCAAAATCACAAGGATAATGCGTAGGACTCTTAATATATATCTTGTTATTCACATTGTGTGACTTAGCAAGCATAATTTGACAAGTGTCCTAATGAGATTTATGGATGATCTCTTTTGGCTCTAGACTCAATAGTGCACTTTGTTTTTAGTGATCAGAGGCTGGAGCAGACTGCCACCTTTTCAATATCAACTAACTCGGAGTCCGAAAGTCAATAGAAATGTGTGTAATCTCCGTGAGAAATGAAACAAGAGTCTGTTGAGAGACCTTGAGTGGCTAGGGAGGGTTGTCCATAGCATCACTAGGTCCATGACTGTCTTCAATGTCAGAAAGTAACTTAGTGTTTCTGATAGATTATGTATTGACCGGTTTCTGTCTAAGTGCTATGGGGGCTTCTTCTTTTCACCCTTTAAGCCTGACCATTTCTCCCCCCCCCCCCCCTTTTCATCTTCAACCCCTTCAATGCTTACCGAGACTTCATAACTAACACCTTGTTGGGTTTGTTCCAGTGTTAGCTCCATCTCAGTCAGCATTATTCCTGATTCTCACTTTTTCTCCTTTTGTATCATACCTAAGGACTTCTACACTAACTAGTGTATATCCCTAGGTAGATCCCTTTGGTTTTGGCTGGATCATGGGATTTGATTACCTATGCATATACCACCTATAATCCATAAAATTTTAGTACATGGTCGGTCTTTTGGGTATTCCTTCACAATCCAAACCAAAATCATTGGTAAATTCAAATCAAATTGTTTGATATCCTATATCATAAGATTTACACTTTGAGAGTTTTTCTCTTCACTAAAAGCTTCCCTTAAACCATGTGCATCGTAATGTAGTACATGCTAAGTGTGGGTGATTGGTCCCATTTAATCTGATCACATTTCAAATACAAATTAGATTCAGTTTTAATCACATTTTATCCTCTTATCCTAAATGTTAATCCCTTGATATTTTGGATTTCGATTGTTAAACGTTCGGAGGAAATAATGTTTCATAATATTCTTACAAGGAAAATTTTTAATGCTCCCCTCAATTTTTTGAGGGTTTTAAGACAGGTTGAGTTCAATATTATTTGTAATTTTTTGAATTTACTAAGAAATTCTTGAAAATTTTGTACTCGAGCACTCCTTAACATCACCTTAATATCTACACTACATATATACAATTTCACAAGTTATTTATTATGTACAAGGATTGACATTTTATTGATGAGGACAACATCTGATAATTCATATGGTTCCTTTATAGCAGCCGATGGTCACCCCCGTTACGGTCTTTCCCACCAACAAATCTTTCCTAATACTTTCATTATCCTCTCGAATTGAGTGTTTGTCGATCGCCTAAATCATAGCTTTTGCTCGTTCCTTATAACTCTGTCTCTATATTGTCTTTGGTAGATATTCCATCCTAATCCCTTTCAGACGGATCATTACGAGAGTTCGAAATCATAGGTGTACCATCATTAAACTTGTGGTGGTTTCATCAAACATGCATCCATTGTTCTTCTTGTCTTTTGTTCTGATAGATGAAGCCTCGGGGATTGGAATATGCTGTATAGGGCATCCCTGCATTTGAGTATAGATCTGGTGTATCCGGCTTTGTGATCTTGAGCTTATTCTAGATACTTCTCACACCTAATGAAGATCTTAACACGCTTTTGGATGATAATACTTCTTGTAAACATCCTCAGAGAGACACCAAAAGCTAGACGATCTTCAACATTGAGATTTGTCAGCTTGCCTTGAACAAGAAGGGTCAGCATATCTTCGATGTCTTGCAAATGAAGCCTCTTGAAGTCTCCTTCCTTGAATGTATATAGCTTGTCATCATCTCTACGAACGGTGATCCAATCCAAATGTTTATATCCATGCCATTCGACAATCTAAAGTTTTGTGATAGCAATGATTCAGTTTGTAGTAGACATCACGAGCAGATTCCCTGTTAGCAGCAAATCCATAGAATTGTTGATGTTTGTGTCCCTAATGAGAAATTCCCCAAAGTGCATGTTTGTCGTACTTGACCAGCACTTCACTCCACATTGTGTTAGGGACCAAAACTTCAATCCATTTGATATGACCATAATCTGCAGCCTTGGTTTTCGTAACGGAAGTTGCATATGTTCGACTTGAGACACCACCAGATAGATACGCAAGGTCGTTGTTGATGAAGTGATCAAATGGTATAACTTGACGACCGCGAGAGTTAGGTATCAATGGTAGTGGCTTTCGCAGATCATGAGGATATTGTTGTCCTTCAGGGTTGTTCCAATCCAGTTGATCCGTGGTTTCTTTGTAGACTTCTTCAAAGAAGTATTCTAGCTCGACCAAACTCTTGCATGTGCCTTTCATCAGCTCAAATGTGGAATTGGCTAGTAGTTCAGTTGTTATAGTATTAACTTTGGTGCCGATTCATCATAATGCAAGAGAAGTCTAAATAAGTATCCATTAGTCATCATATGATCATGAAGGACCTTCTAACGCTAGCCAGATTGTTACCAAGATTGAACTAGTCCATGATCAACATGCAAAGTATTGTTCCAATCACGATCGGGAGATGGAAGTCATGTGGGTTTCTGAACCATAAACGATGAGGGTCTCATTTTTTTTAATTTTTTTTTACATTTTTTTTTTATTTTTTTTTGTGTTTTTTATTTTTTTTTTTCTTCTTTTTTTAATTTTTTAAATGTTGATCTTTAGTAGCTCCAGTTTTGAACTCCTGATGTGCGAGTTCTTCTAAATCCTTGGTGGTGTGCATTGGCTCCTCTGCATGAGCAGACTCGCCAGCAGACTTGTGAAGAGATTTGGACCCTTCAGTTGACTTGCCAGTTGACTTGGGTGTCTTTTCCTTTGGTGTACTGGTTGACTCAAGTTCTTTTCCAGCTCATCTTCTCTTGGACCCCCGGTTTGATCCAGCAGAGGGTTCTTCGTCTTTATCCTCATCATCTCTTTATCTTTTAAATGAGACAGTATCACCATAAGTGTCAAGAATGAGCTTGTCACATTCGTAAGCTTCAACCAATGCCTTGTAGAGATTCTTTTGTTCATCAGATCTGTGGATTGACTTATTTCTCTCCATCTTGTCTATGAGAATCTTCTTAAGCTCTAATTTAGATAGGTTGGCAGCTATAGCAAGAGATGTCTTGGATTCAGTGGATGAACGAGTCATAACCTCAGCTTGTTGAGGAAGTCTGCATTTTCAGCTTGGGCTTCATCTCTGGTCTTTTCGGATTGTAACTAAACAATAGTTTTGTCGGCTTCATGATCTTGTTGGCAAGGTACGCATCTACATTGTCAGAATAGTAGAGACTGCTTCAGCAAATTGGTTTGTTTGCTTGAACTTAGAGAAGTCAGTTTCCAATGTTTTTAGTCGATGGTCAAACCCGAATAAAGAGCCAAAGTTGGGAATATTTTGCAGGGAGGAGCTTGAAACAGTTGTTGGTGTGGGAACTGGTGTTTGTTGCATATGTGTGATGAGAGGAGTGGGTGGTAGAGGAAGAGTTGTTGCTGACACAAGAGGTGGCTCAGCAATAGTGGTGACAGGAACATCTACAAGTGAAGTTGCCTCAGTGTTAAGAGTAAATATTGAGTTAATACCTGTATTTGGTCTCGGGTTGAGCATGTTAGAAATGAATCCAGATGACACAGAAGAACTCTGCTATTGACCTTCAGGATTGATCGAAGTGGTGATTATCACATGAGTATCTTTTGTTTCCTAAGTTGCTTGAACATTTAGGTAGTGGAGCATCTGTCATCACAGTGTCTCTTCCCTCCAGATTAACGTTCACGTCCCTGTATAGCTCATTCGTTCGGCTTTCATGTGTACTCTCTTCATCCATCTCTTCTCTCTTCGTATTCACTCCTTGAACTTCTTCATCACTTTCTTCATTTCTTTCATCATCACTTTCTTCATTACTTTCTTCTTCATTTACTTCATCATCTTTTCTTGCTTCATCATCATGAGTGGAAAGCTTGGGGTGAACAAAGTCATCACCATCATTATCTGAATTAGTTTGCCCATCATCATCATCAGCATCATCTTGATTTGCATCATCTTGATTATCAACATCGTCATCATTAATGTCTTTGTCAACATCATCATCATTGTCATCATCATCATTATTGTCATCATCATTTACTTCATCCTCATTGTCTTCTTCACTAGACTTCCAAGAGATTTGCTCATCATCAGAGTCATAAGTTGGTACATTGGGAACCCCTGGTATACTACTAGTTTCTTCATCTGCACCTGAGCCACTGACGTGAGAGATGTGAGTTTGTATTAGACTTCTTTTTGTTGCTAGCTTTAGTTGTTCATCTTCAGTTAAAGCAACTTCAGATAATATCGTTAGACCTTTAGCTTTAGACGTCTTTGTGGGTTGCTTCTTCTTAGCTGGTTTATCCGCCTTTGCAGAAGTCTTAAGTCTTTTGCCTTTTACAGTTGGAGGAGTCTTTGACGTGTCAGATTTAACTTGCATTTTTTGGAGGTACAGCTCCTGAAGCAATGACATAGTACTCTTTATAGGATTTGGAGTTTCTGATGTCTTCATTCATCAATTCATTAGGCAAAATGGCACCATACAGGTGTGTATCCTCATGCCTGGAGACAACCTTTATCATGGTAAACATATAGTCATCCCTGGCATAGTACCAATTTACACTGTTTCGTCTTGGAATTGATTGATCCTTAGTCATGAAGAAGTTGACGATGACCTTGGTGAAGCGAGGGTAGTACATCTCATTACTCTTCTTGACATTCTTGTTCTCTACTTGATAAACGAAATCTTCCCACAGAAGGTAGGCATAGTCTACGTTCTTCTTATTGTACATGCCCCAGAGGATTTGAGCTTGAGATAGTTGAAGATTGACATATCCGGTACTTTTTCCACTCAGACATTTGTTGATAACTGATATGTGTGAAAACACATATCCGTTGTATATCAAAAATGACCCATAAAAGAAAAAAATATGCTTAGAATGCTTGTATATTGCTTGTTTTGTCTTTATGATTGTGTAGGTATGGATAATGCAAATATCACAAGAAAATGGTCAAAAAAAACCCCCCCCCCCCCAAGGGACGATACACGAATCACGGAAACGGATAGAGTGTACAAGAGCCGGGAGAATGCTTTCAAGGTCAACCAAAGTCAACCATCGGTCAACACTAGTCAACAATATAAAGACAAAAATCCCTCAAATTACCCAAAATAGCCCTCATTGTTAAACCAAATTTCAAAAATGGTCCTTAAGCCCTAACGATGTTAACTCTTTAATATATAAAGAGTTAACACTCATTATCTCTTTTATAATAACATGTTAACCTTACCAAGACCAAAACCATAAACCTTTGCCCAATCCCTTTATATAAGCCACAATTGTCAACATTTTTACCTGGGTCAAATAAGAAATCTAAAGCACCCTTTTTAATTTTAAATGCAGGAAATGTTGTTGTTACTTGTCTTTTCTTCCTTCTTCATTTTACAACATGCTCTAAAAAAAGGGTCATCAAAATTGATAAGGGTGGGAAGAATATTCATAGGTTCCAAGCAGTGATGTGGCAAAGTTTTACATCATGAGAGTCTCTCATTAGCTAAAACCCAAAAGGTCAAACACGCGGGCATGGAAAGAAACACACGGGGAAATGGATTTTTGCACTAAAGTTAGTGCAAAAGAAGTACAATGAGCCTGACACACGGAATGCCACGTTGGCATCTGTTAGTGTTATCATTTAATCCCCCCCCAACGGCTCAAAGTTAGGATCCAATGATTGGCTTGAATGAAGGGACGAGATCATGGGAGCGTATAACAAACTCAGGACCTAGAAGCATCCTCTGAAGGCTATAAATACAATCTCACTCCTCACACACATCATCTCCCTTTTTCTGCATTTTTTAGGTTAAAGTAGCTTATATAATTTTTGGTTTAAAACGTATTTTCCTTTTTAAGCTCTTGTAATTTCAATTTTCAAGTCTTGTAATCTGTTTTGAGTATTAATAGAATTAAAATTTCAGTTTTCATAATCTGTTTTACTTTAAAGCTTTTATATAACTCAAATGTTTTTAGTGACTGTTACATAAGCTCTAATAAGCTCATCATAAGCTCTTTGAGTCTCTAAGCTCAAATTGAGCTCATAATAAGCATCTAATCTATTTAAACTCTTAAAATTAGATAAATACCTTTGCTAAATGGATTTTGAGCTTTTTGGATGATAAGCTAAATCAGGAAGAGCTTATGGGTGTTAGATTGCTTATTCAATAAGCTGGGTAAGATTAGAGCTTGTTAGGTTTATGATTGTTCTCTGTTTATAGCAAGGGAATAAGGTACACACTCCCTAATCATTTTTAGCTTCATATAATGCTTAAGCTTAATTTGCTTATTAGTTTGCTTTTTGTCGTTTGACTAGGTTAGTACTCTTATTTATTGTAATTAGGTGCTTATTTAGTTATATTTGGTTAGTTTGAATTTAGGATTCAATATGTATTGTTCTTAATTAGTTGAAAAATTCAAAAATAGTAGCATTAGTTAAAAGCTTATTGTTACTGCTTATTTGTTTATGAAAACATGTTCATTAAGTCTGTTTTTAGCTGATTACTATCTGGTATTTGTTATTTGTGCTTTGAATCTAAATTTTATAAGTTGAAAATGGGTTTAAGTGATTTAAGGGAGTGTTTGGGACAAGGCAGTACTAACCTTGGTTAGTACTGCTAAGAGCCTCTTGTTCCTTTAAGTTGATTTAAACTTTCATTTTGAGGTTTATAAAAAGGGAATTTAAGGCTTTAATAGGTTTAATTCAGTTTTTCATCATAGTAATAAGTAATTTCTAGAATCTGTTAGCATAAGCTTATGTCTCTTAAGTATTTTTAGCCCAAAGTTAATTATAGTTGTTATTTTTGCCTTATCTGTTCTTGGTTAAGTATTTTATAGGTGTTAGAATCAAGTTTTTAACCTGCTTGCTAGTTTTTGTCATTTGAGTGTCAAATGTATATGAGCATCTCAACTGAATCAGTCTAGATTATAGGCTAAAGTAGATAGGTTAGGGCTTATTTTTGTTTAAAAATCTTATTTAGTTATCTGTTTTTTAGCCTGCATTTTAGTTCCTATCTTTTCATAAAAACCAAAAATAGAGTATTTTGCATAAACAGCTTTTTCAATTAGATTTTTCTCAGCTTAAATGAATTTCAAAATACTTTTTGAGAACTGTTTTAAGTAGCTTATAGGTAAGGCTTTCTAGTAGTATAAGCTAGATTTTCATAAGGTTCCATTTGTGTACTAATTTTTAAGCCTAAAGTAGCTATTTGGACTGTTTGGTATGCAGAATGTACCAAGAGCTTATTTGGATTTTTAGCTTATGACTTGTTTTCCTTTGCTTATTTTCTATTTAAACTAGCTTATTAGGTTAGGATTAGTATAAAAGTGCTTTTTGTTCTTAGGTTTTAGCTTATTTTAGCTTTTTGAGTTTTAAAATTTTGAATAAGCCAAAAAAATAGTTTTAGTTGTTTTTCTATATTTTAAGCCATTTTCCAGCTTATTTCTTGAGTTTCAATAATAGTAGCTTTTATCAAAATTACTTATTTTCATCTTTTCTATAACTTTGTTTAACTTTTTCAAAAATAAAAAAAATTGCAAAAAGGAAAGGCCTGGGACTCGAACCCACGACCTCTCCCTTAAACACACACGCACTTAACCAGTTTGCTACATTAGCTCATCCATTAGTCTTTTGTATTATCTTTCTTTTATATACATTTTGAGCATTTTAGTTTAATAAGCTTTTTAAGCTTATTACACAGCTTTTTCGATAAGCTGTATAACCAAGATTATTTTTCCTAGATTCCTATTTGTCCAAACTATTTTTTGTAATTTTTCCAGGATTTTTTTAATTATTTTAGTATTTCTAAACATTTATTTTTATTAAAAACTTTAAAAATTCATAAAAAATAGAAAAATAATCAAAAAAATATAATTCTTTTTTAGAAAATTTTCTTTTATCATATAGTTTCTAGGAAAATTAATTTTGTTTCCGTAGGGTTAAAATTGCAAAATTTTGATTTTTAAAGAACGGGATTCGTTTCCGTTCACGTTTTTCGTGTTTTTAAGCTCATTTCAATTCCGTTTTTGTTCTAGTTTTCTTTAAACTTACTTTTTAGTCAATTAGAGTCTATTAAAAGAGAAAATTTCATTTTAGGTTTAATTTTGGAAATTTAGGTTTTTTTAGGGTTCCTAATTTGCGTTTTTAGTTAAAGTTTAATTTTCCGTTATTAAAGTTAGGTTTAATTGTCCTTTAATTTACTCACTTTTAAGATTTTAGAAAACAAATCATCTCTGAACCAATTCAAATCATTGTCCAAATAACAAACGTGGTCTCAATTTCATAAATCTTCAAGGAATACGACCCGGTAATCAGTTACCGATAAATATACGTATTATTATATATAATTGTGAGAATTTTCCTTTCTTCCTTTGTCCTCAAGGGTAGTTAGGTAATTTTCTATTATTATATTTTATTATTAAGTGTATAAATAACTACAATCAAATTTTTGGCGCCGCTGCCGGGGATTTGTGATTAAGATTCTTCACAACTACAAAAAAGGCCATAGAAACTGGTCAAAACAGCCCATAAAGAGTTGTTTTGGAACCACTCTCCAAAGGGGGGTATCTCCATGATCAAAATATATGAAAACCGGTTATCCAACCAGTCTCTATAAGAAGAATCGACACCGGTTCTCTCCTTAAGAAATAGTCTCCTTAACAATTTGTCTCTATACTGGTTCTCCCGAAACATGTCTTTATAACAACATCCAACCGGTCTTTATATAGATTAAAAAGATATGTTTTTATCTCAAAATTTGTCTTTTTTTTAATCACTTTTATAATTTTTTTTTTGGAATTCTTTAATAAATTCCAAAATTTACAAATTTAACCCACCAAAATAAAGAAATATAAATACATCAAATATATATAAACTGAGTTAGATGGACCAAAAATGTCAAAATCAACAAAATAAAGTAAATAAATACAACTTTCATTTAAGCTTAACATAAAACAAATACAAAATTCAAATCAAATTAAATTACTAGAATTCAACAAATAACTATAAAGAAAAACACTAGAATTCAACATAATTATCTAAGACTAATCTCGCCACAATGTAAACCTTGAGTAGATGCATTTTGAAACTGAGCTACAAGTTCCTACATACATAGAAAAGGGAAAATACGAGTATGAAAAACAGATATTTGACAACATGTTCATCATCATGCTTGTATCTTACCGTCGAAAAACGGATATTTGACAACATGTTCATCATCATGCTTGTATCTTACCGTCCACCCGTGAGTAACGCGTGGGTATATCTTCACAATGTTATCGACCTACAAAAGAAAATGGTAGAAAGAATGTAAATGGCGATGTTCCTTTGGGCTACCATCCATAAATTGTAACAAATCCTAAAATTGACATAGTTTTGCATATCAGTGTTCCAAACACCTATGGTTCTAGTTTATTCTTATTTAAATAAGTTATACACAATGGAATATTTAAATTAGGTACCTCCAATAAACTTTCTGGATCGATCATTCCACGCCATAAGCGCATTTTTTGACCCGTGATAGGGTCAATGACAATAGTAACGGGAACTTTTCCTGAATCCAGTCTGTAGTATGTGCTTATCTTGCTGCCCTCTTCAGTGTCATCGTATATCTATATCAAACATAATAAATTTCCAAATGATCATCTAACTTGACACACAGATTAGCAATACAGTAGAAACTCGATACATTAATACTCTCTAAGATAATATCTTTTGCAGATCCTAATTCATTAATTTATAGATAAATGAATATCGATTAGTTAATAAATTTAAGTGGTCCCATGAGTATTAATTTATAGAGTTTCTACTGGATAGATATTAAATGTCTTAAAGTGCATCGGACGACTTGATGATAAGTAAAATAAGGCATTCTTATAGACATCATAATAAGAAAGAATGGAGTGTTTTAATACAAAAAAGAACAAATTATACCTTCATACGAGTCATTGTACTTGTCACGTAAACAGTTATTTCAGAAAACAAACTAAGAAGATACAAACCTGCCAGAAGATGAAATTAGAAGTGATTGTTTGTGCAACAGCTTCATTACCCCAAGTATCTCGGTTAAGCTGCAGAATAAATATTTACAAAGAAACATTCAGTAACCAACTCCAACTACTCTATGTGTTACATATGTTATTGGAATCATTAGCTGAAGATATAAATATATAATACCATATGTGAGTTAAATTCCTTAGTAGATTGCACGTTCACTAAGAGCCATCTGTCTTGACGATTAGCAGCTTCTTTTGCCTGAAAATATAGCAAATCAAGTAAGATTGCATTACAAATAAGAAAAATAACGACCAACAAGACTCCACTTTTACACAAATCTTCAATGTTACATTCAAAAACAGCCAATTTCTTTTCTTTAATATTGATAAGAGTTATAAGAAGAGTTGTGTGATCAAAAGAGTCTTCATCTTTACAATCTCATAAACAAGTTAAAACTCATTTTCATAAAAAGTGGCAAAGAAACAGTCAGAGGAGTCGACTAACAAAAAAACCTTCATCTTTACGTTTTTATAGATAAAATAAGTAAAAAAATAAAAAGCGTTTTACAAGACATAAAAGTAGCAAAAAAATAGAAACTGGTAAAAAAAACATCACTATTCACCTTCTCAAAGGGACCATTGAACATCAAAGCAAAAGGAGGACGGTACAGAGAAGCAAGATTCTTATTAGAAGATTCAGCAGCTGATGTAGAACCACCTTGAGCAGCATCCCAGACTCCCTGACGTTTCTGTTCCTCTTCAGATGTATCAACTACACGGGGAAGAATCCCGTATCCATGTGGTGTCCTAAAGACGTGACATAAAAAAAAATTAAGTGACATATGGGCTTTAATAATGAAAATAACTGAATAACGTATCTTTATAAGCAGATAATAAATGAAGTGAACTAACTTGGCCCGGTTATAGATGCAATAAACATACCCACCAACATTAGTGCATATATGAGAAAAATAATTAATGGGTGCATATATATAAATACAAAAGAGCGGCGCAACATGACTCTAAAAAATAACAGGTTGCATGATGTGGACTGAAAGGTGAAATGAAAAATCACATCACAAATCATGGTCGAGATTGAAATTCGTGTTCTTATGCTTAACTGTTTAAGATGATGAAACTGAAGAAGTGCAAGTATTAACAAACTTCCCTTTTTGTAAGGGGTTCTTGCACCTCAAAGACTTTGATTCTACGTGAAACCTATAAAACTATTACTAAGACTCGCCAGCTATCTTTAAAAGAGGCTTCATATGGCAACCATTAACGTATGTATTTTCCATTCACAGTACTCTAATCAATCTAAGTATGCCATTCAAAGTTAATTTATGTTAAGAGTTTCTTCTTATAAATAGGTAAAACTGAATTATCGATCACATCGATCACGGGAGAGAACCAAAACATTAAGGGAAAGAAGAAAAATGAGGCACACCACAACAGAAAGAAGTATAAGAAAAATGAACTGTACATGTGGTTAAGTTTTATTTCATTTGACATAAACATAGAAACAAAAGTGCGTTCATGAAGATTTGAGACCAAAACCGCGTTTAACTCGAAAAGTCAATCACGTGATTTAAATACAAACCCGTTAACAAAACTTTGCAAACCTAAATATGAAGATTACCAAACTACTATCTTGTCTCTGAATTTTTTTCAAAAACATTTCAGAAATCAAATCAAACACCCTGTTCTTCTGTCTGTTTTTCAACTTCTGAGAACATAAACAGAATATGATATATATGAGCATATCAATACGCCAATCACCTAAGTCTTCGGTAGTACAAATAATTTGTTTTCCAGAAGATTCATTATATCTGTCATCCTAGGTGTGGTAACGAGTTCATTTATGTGTTAATGGTAGATGTACCATAAGATCAATTCATTAAGTTTCCATTTAAGGGATACAATGCAGAATATATACTCAACAGTAGTCAGGTAAACCTAGATGCAAGTGTTTGCAATGTGATGAAACTACATTACGAGTTTACGACAACGAAACTAAAAGGGAGGAACTGAGAGTGCAAACGGGCAAAGTAGCATACCCGTAAGGAGGGTCATATAAGACATCCCTTATAACTGGTAGAGGTGCACGAACCTCACTTTCATCATATTCTGTAACATTTTCAAATCCAAATTTACTCTCCGCCTCTCTGTAATCAGAATATTCTCCAAGTTAATAAATTTCTTAACTAAACGAGAGCTACATCGCACGCACATACATATATCATTAAAAGAAATATATTCACTTACACTAGATCTTCGTCGTCATCTTCTGGTGGTGGCATACATGGAGCTGGGGCCTCATTTCCAATATAGAAAAGCTGAATAGCTTCTTCGAGCTGCCACCCTGTCACCTGAAAGTCACAAATTTACACCAAAGGTTTCCTCCATTTAGTACTTATACAACATAACATACATTTAGATTATCAAATTTCATTAAAAAACAATATTTCCATGCGAAATACAAATTCTTTTGCATAACAATAGTTGTACGGCCTTAAACCAAACAACAAACATATGCAAATGACAACACTAAAATCCTTCTAACCCTAAACAAATATAAGGTTTTCCCTATTGAGGTCACCCGCAAAAGGTGAGTCTTTTGACGCAGCTAACAGGGCTAACCCGTTTCCGACCCTTTCCCTTTTACCTGGCCGACCACCCCCAAATGTGTACCTAGTGAGGTCTGAACCCTAGACCTCTTGTGAGGACATACCACTAACCTAAAACCTAAGTAGGATAACCACAACCCATCAAATAAACCACTTAACCAAAACCATAATTCCATAAACAATAATGCAGTTAATTAAACAAAACATCTACATCCAAAGAAACCCTAACTCAAATCATCTATCAACCCAAACCTAAACCATAAAACCAAACACATAATTGCATATACATAAACTCTAAAAACCATAAATCAAATAAAAAATAAATCTTGACCTGCAAGAACTGCCTAGCAGTATCTTCCGTCTGACCAACAGCAATCTCAAGAAACAATGAAACCATTCCTTGTTTTTCAGTATCAGATAAACCACTACCCTCCATATCTATTTATGGGTTTTTTAAATCGATCAAAGAAGACAAACCCAGATGGGAAAAGTAGGGTTTTAAGGTTTTTGCTGTCAGATTTGAAGAGTTAGACCGACCAAAACAGAACTACTTATGTTGTTGTTGTTGTTGTTTGTCATTAGTTTTCTTTTTTCTTTTGGGTGTGTGTTTGTGAATGTGAATGCGATGATGCTGGGTTTAACCCTTTTTTCCTGCGGTTAAAGTGTGATTTTTTGGTTTCGTTTTATAGCGTGAGTCATTGGTAAATTTTGGCTTAAGTACATAAATATCTCATGAACTTACTAAAATTTTTATAGTTTGGTAACGAACTTACTAAAATACTATTATCACATATGAAACTTATAAATATATTCCAATACACCAATATCGTTCATATTTGTCATGAGTTACCTGTTGTAACGGGATATACTTGTACACGTCACATTTTTGCCAGTTATTAATTAACAACCTACCCTCCCTTTTTTATAACCCGGCCCACATAAAACCCCCTTTTTATAACCTGAGTCCAGGCTATTGCCATGTGGGCTTCATGTTATCGGTGAGCCACCATCAGCCATGGAGGTCGTTGCCACTTTGATCAACATTGCAACCTTGGACCGCTCAAAAGAAGGAATCTCATCTCCGCCATCAATATTGGTTGAGACGTTTGGTAGAGAG